>DWKW01001454.1:0-12668 GCA_018250115.1 Doberes anticus | reverse complement strand
TTAACCTGTGTCGTGGGTGCCATGGACACACACAGAAACAAGCACACAAATACCCAGACCGGGTACAGAAATCTAAACTCATCATTCAAATTTCTGCTCCGCTGGGAATCGAACCCAGGACCCTCCGAACGACAGTCCGCACGTTGACCACGGCGCAATACGGGTCGTCGTGGTAGACTATGGCATAAACACTCTCATATCTGAAAGAAGACTCGTGCCCAACAGCAGGACAATAATGGGTTGAAGTTTTAGTTCACCTCAAACTTTTCGTATTCACGTTTTGTCTATTAATACTTGTTGAATGCTACATGCGATCAAGAACTAAACTCTTGATGGCATCTAAATTGCATCCAATCCGTGTTCATTGACCTCACCAAGTTGAACCCGTTTGACCTCATATGATCTCGGGATGTAGTAAGAGAGGAGATATGTCTAGTCATAAAAGAATGCAGCGTTCTTGCGCCTGTTGCTTTAATGTACGCTTTGATGAAGCGAATATTGCCGACGAATATCTGTAGGCTATTCTCCAATCAATTTTTTCGACATCTACTTTCTTTTTACCCATTGTCCCAAAGAAGGGTAATGTTACGAATAGATTACCGTTGGCAACACTGTTATAGGTGTCGTAGAAGTAGTAGATGTAAGAAAAAAGGGCGTAGGAGTTTGGTTTTTCAACATTGGCTTAAGATTGGCTTAGCGCGTATATTTTTATCATACAGTCACACCAAACCTCAACTAGAACTTATATTTGTCTCATCTCAGGACTGTCATAAGCTATATGTATTATTCGTTAAAAGTAGCTCTAAGTAGTAGAAGCTGAAAGTAGTATTTGAAGGTCGTAGAGTCTTATGTCGAAGGTTTATCTGCGGCGGCACCACCGCTGCGCCTATTTCTGCCGTAAAGCAGCAGTGTGAGAACTGCTGTGTTTCGGTTTGAAGTGTGCAGTTAGGCAGAAGATACAGGACGCATAAGACACAGGACGTATAATAAAACGCATCCACATACAGCCTCAGATAGGACTCCGTTCTATTTGAGGTTGGATGTTGATGTCCATGGGCTGCAGTGACCACTTAAAATCAGGTGGCCTGCATGCTTGTTTGCTATTCTATTGATATTTAAAAAAAAGACAGTTTAAGTTATTTCCTCGTTTACTTTAATAAAACATATTTGAAAGAGTTTTCAAAGCTACCGATTTAAATATTTATATTTTAAACGAACAAACGACACGCGTGATTTCGTTCTTCGTTCCAATAATTTTCGATGTCGAAAAGCCACCTTTTTGAGTAAATAAATTGTATTCAATATTTGCATTGCGAATAAACAATTAATTCAATTTGTTGAAATTTTGAAAATTGCAGTGTGTTGCGATATGCGTATTATTTTGAAAACGAAATAATTTTTATTATTTAAACATGGAAAATAGCAGAAAAGAATGCATAATTCGATAGTGATTTCGTCAGAATTCGCATGAATCTTCTAGTAAAACATACAATAATATGTTGATAGGTACTTACTGTAAAATTGCAATGTTGTAATCACATTCGAAAATATATCGCCCGAGTTGAGAATACCCGCTTTATCAAAGATTAAGGCATGCTGTACATTTTACTCGCTTAAGTTAAAATTACATCCGTGATTATCACGGGAACCGACCACTTAGGCGTTTATTGCTGCGATTAGTCGAAATGCGCAGAGAATTAGTCGAAGTTTTTGCACTTGAGCCAATTTGAACGTGCATGACATACATACATATCATCGTTTGTTATGTTGTTTACCTAAGGCGTAATAACTCAATACTTTTGTAGTTTCCCACAAAATTATTATTTCATGTAGACCGTCTTGTAATAGTTGTTTGAGTTAGGATGCTGGTAGTCTTAAGTCGAGGGCTCGCCTGCGGCGGTACCACCGCTTCTCCTACTTTACTACTACTTTTACTTTTACTACTACTTTTGCCGTAAAGCATTGTGGGCTCTGCTGTGTTTCGGTTTGAAGGGTGTGGTTAGGCAGAAAACACCGGAAATGAGGCACTCCAACTTAGTCCTTATAAGTAGCAACGCATTCACATACGACCTCAGATAGGACTTTCGTCCTTGTTGAGGTTAGATGTAGATGTCCATGGGCTGCAGTGAACACTTAACATCAGGTGGCCTGCATGCTCGTTTGCTATTCTTTTAACAAATATACTACACATAGCAAATACACATACTGAAATATATATCGGTCGAGGTCGAAATTTTTAACCACTGGGCTATCAAACACTACTAATAAACGAGAGAGGGTATTAATCGAAATTTTGTATAGGAGTCAACTCTCCTGCGGCATAAATTCCTGTAGTCTCAGCTCATCTTCCTAAGCAACCTGTGGCTGACGACAATTAGTTGAAGCCATTTTCGGAGTCTCGACCATTCTAATAATTGTGTCGAATCTACTCGTATTACATCAAAGCGTATCTTAGCATTATACCACTGTTGAAACTTATGGCTGTAAGACTATGTCCTGTTGAAATAGGTTATCCTTTTTGCATGATTGCGTAAAGTAAACAAAAGTAAAAAATAAAAAGTTTCAATATCCCCCAAGTATCTAACCACTTGGCCAGCGTTGTGGACTACGGCCTGAACACTCATATCTGAGACGAGAAACGTGCCCAGCAGTGGGATAACAATGGGTTGTTGACGATGAAATACCTAATAGATATCAATCAAAATCAGCAACTTCGAATCTAATAAACGCGTAGGAGAATATTAAAAAGTAAATCAAATATACTAAAGGATATGAAACATTTTTCAGCGCGTGTATTCAATATACGAGTCATGAAGTGCCATGAAGCAAGATTCTTGAATACATTACGTGTTTTTTTTTTGACAAAGTCACCTGTATTTTGTCGTTCGTAAAAATCCCTTCGTTGCGTGTAATGAGGCGAAATATCAAGCGTTCACGCACCGCCTCTCACGCGTCTCCAACGAAATGCGCACGCAGTCATTACGTTTGCAAATCTGCTCGAAGATCAAAAGATCTGATGCTTACGCATTTTCTTTCTATAATACATAACGTACGTTCGCGTCGACTTTGATAATCATTTCTGTGTGTATGTCATATTAATATTTGTATATCAAAAAGGGTAACATATGGCGATCGAATGTTTCTGTAAATTGTTTATAGCTATACTTTTGCGTATGAATAATTATGTCTGTCGTGTCAGGGGTTCAGGCCTGAGTGCGTAGCCCGTGACCTCCTAGTGGCTAGACCTGGGCGTCTCCCAATATTTTAATTCCTTTTTTTTACGGAATACCAAACGAGTAATGAGTGGTCACGGCAGCCGATGGATATCCACATCCAATCTCAACTAAGGCCGAAGTTCTATCTGAGGTCGTACATGGATCCGTTGCTACTCCTGAGAACTAACTAACTGAGTTGGAATACCTCCTATCCAGTGTGTTCTGCCTAATCACTTATTTTAAACCGAAACCCAGCAGTTCTCAAACTAATACTCTATTGCAGAAATGGCTGAAGCAGTAATATCCCCGCAAACGATTTTTTGACTTAAGACGCCATCATCGTCAACAATTTCAATATTGGCAATAATTTCGATATAAGCCAACGTAACGCTTGGTCACGAAACAGCAGAATTTGTAGCAACAGCTTTTAGGAGCAGGTGCGTGATTCTATGGTCATTACTTATTCATAATGTTTATGTACAATTCACAAGGGTGAATATTGTCCCCTGTTGAGCAGACGCCGGTGTAGACGCCTCCGTTTTAGAGCGAGTCAATGTTTTACGTGGGTGCAACCGACCGTGATACGCTTTATTCCACTTTTGATCATTTAATTATCAAAGTCGAAAGCGAAGGAAAACGTGTCGAGGAAACCTGCAAACGGTGTAAGAAAACAACGCGAGGAAACATGGAAACGGTGAATAAACCATCACATGGAAAGTTGCTTGCCTATCTTTTTCTTTCATCAACCCATTGTCGTCACACTGCTGGCCGCGGGTCTTCTTTCAGGGATGAGAGATGCGGAAGTGCGGATTGGCAGACTTCAGATGCCTTTGAGAACGTTATGGAGAACTCTCAGGCGTGCAGATTTCCTCACGATGTTTTCCTTCACCGTTAAAGCGAGTGATAATTAATTAATAATACGCACATAAATTCAAAAATTTTAAATAAATTACATCTCGGGAAATAGAGGTGTTTGCCGGGATTTGAACCTCGACCTCGAACCCGAAACGGAGTCGTGATGTTTAACCACTAGGCTATCACTCACTTATTAAATCATATCACTCACTTATATTTAATATTAAACACTAATGTTTGTGTGTAAAACAATCGCCCATTTTATAGATTAAAAATTTAAAAGTAGATTTAAAAAACAAACAAAATAAAAACAATAAAATAGTATTTCATTACTAAATCGGCGAAAAGGGCCAACACTCAGTCTATGCCGTTGTATACAACAGCTACAGGTTTTCATTGGCTTATTACATTAATGTAAAATTTTGTCTCTACAAAATTAATCACGTCTACCCCCAAATCTAGAGGTACTCACGGCGGAGTTCCAAGCGGAAGGTAACATCGATGCGAATGATAGATTTGTAGCAAGTTTAATATTATCTTCGTCGTGAAATAACTGGATATTACTTTTTCCGAGACGAATGCTCTTTGATATTAAATTTTTCGCTAGTTATTCCACATGTCTGCCTAAACTCATATTTGGATAAGATTTTCCGCTAAGAGAAGCGTTGACTGAACACAACGTTTACATGTCGAAAATTGAATATTTATTATCAAAGCGATATCGAGTGGTCGACTTATGTTATAAGTTTGAATAAAATTAGCTTGGAACTAGAGAAAGACTTTGAAGTACTTTGAACCCTCTGCAGGAGGCGCCCTTATGTATTCGTGATTAGGAGGCCAATGGAAATAGGTGTTTTTTTGTCGCTTATGTTTAGTACTAAAAAGCTTAAGTCTATGAACCCTTTGTGTTAAAGACGTCAGTTGAAAAGGCGATCCGCAAATAAACAGCGCGCTTCGCGTGCCTTTAGATCGAAAAGATTTTTTTCAAATTCTTACGAAGGGAAAAAATTCCACTCGTCGCTTCAGTTTACGATTTTGTTCGTGTCTTTGTAGTTCCTTTTGAGAGAAGGATACAAATAATTGATAATGTGCTTTGTCTCTGCAATTCAGACACGCTTTGTTCTTTAGCCGATTACACATTGTTAGATAATGTGTAAACTATCTGTCTATCTAATATATTCAACGGCGCGTGCTTGTTTATCTTATATCATCAACCCATTATTGTCCCACTGCTGGGCACGGGTCTTTTCTCGCAGATGAGAGAGTTTAGGCCATATCCCACCACGCTGGACAAGTGCGGATTAACGGACTACACATGCCTTTGAGAATGTAGAAGTCTCAGGCACCCAAGTTTCCTCACGATGTTTTCGTTCACCGTTAAAGTGAGTGATAATAAATTCATAATACGCGCGTAATTTCGAAAATATTGAACAGACAATATTTCGAGAAATAGAGGTGCGTATCAATTAGACGGCTATATGCTATTGCGTCGCCATGTTTTATCTAAACAAATGCATACAAAAATAGCAAACGAGCGTGCAGGCCACCTGATGTTAAGTGGTCACTGTAGACCATGGACATCCACATCGAACCTGAACTAAGATAGAAATCCTATCTTGGGTTGTATATGGATGCGTTGTTACTCCAGAGGACTAAGTTCGAATGCCTCCTGTCCATTGTCGTCTGCCTAACTACACCCTTCAAACCTAAACACAGCAGTTCTTACACTGCTGCTTTACGGCAGAAGGGCAGCGGTGGTCCCGCCGCAGGCGAGCCTCCGACATAAAACTACCACCATCAAATAAATAAATAAAATAAAATAACGCTTCACACTCACAGCCCCACAGTAGGTTTTTTAACCTGTGTCGTGGGTGCCATGGACACACACAGAAACAAGCACACAAACACCCAGACCAGGTACAGAAATCATCATTCAAATTTCTGCCCCGCTGGGAATCGAACCCAGGACCCTCCGAACGGCCGACCGCATGTTGACCACGGCATCACACGGAATGCCGGTGCTGTTTACAATTTTATTTCATTTTAAAGGAGTAGCAAACGATTATTCTGGTTGATGGCGGTAGAGCATGACGAAGGCTCGCACCAACGCTACTCCTATTTCTGACGTAAAGCAGCAGTGTGAGAACTGTTGTGTTTCGACCCTTCAAGGGTACAATTAGACAGAAGACACTGGACAGGAGGCATTTCAACTCAGTCCTCAGGAGTAGCAACGCATCCACGTACTACCTCATATAGGACTTCCTTCTTAATTGAGGCTTGTTGTGGATGCCCATGGGCTACAGTTAGACAGAAGACACTGGACAGGGGGGATTCCAATTTAGTCCTCAGGAGTAGCAGCGCATCCACATACTGCCTCACATAAGACTCTCGTCCTAATTGAGGTTTGATATGGATGTCCATGGGCAGTGACCGCTTAACATCAGGTGGCCTGCGTGATCATTTGCTATTCTGTTAAAAAATATATAACCTAAGGCTTAAGATACTTTTCATACGTATAACGGCACTGTAGTCTCCTTGCCGGTCTGCCGTTCGGATGGTCCTGGATTCGTGGTTCACGGGACCCATGACACATGGAATGCTAGTTGGGATTAGAGGACGTTATTACTATTGAGTGGTCACTACAGCCCATTAACATCCATATTCAACGTCAAATTATTCTTATTTAAAATCACGGAAACGCATATGAAAATTTTATCATGCGCTGTCAACTTCGTGTTATTTTTTTGGCAATTTCTGTATTTTTTTATTGGAACGGAGTAGTAAACGATCATAAAGTCCACCACATGTAGACCAATAACATACATATCCAACGTCAAATACGTCAAATACAAAGTGCAAGGACTGCTGGTCCTGACTGACCTGACTGACCTGTCTCAATTTTGCCGCATACTAACAGTTTTAATCAGTACATTTTATTACACCCTAACTTATACTTCTAGAAGTTTGTTTATTACTACCAAGTGCCGACACTAGTCTCATACGAATGAGTGAACGAGCAAAAGTCATTCACTCACTTTAATAATGACATATTTTAGTCAATCAGGTACCCTATATTGTTATACTAAACTCATTGTTATATTTAAATACTCTTGAAGCAGTCTGTACTATCATTTAATTCTTGAGAAATATTAAATTGTCATAACGAGTGTATTCGCAGTAGTTATAATTTTTTTATAAGAAAATATACGACTCTCAAGCATGCTTGCCCAAAATGAATTATACCGTCCATTGTATTCTCGTGGTTTCTAAGAATTATTTAATTTCTTCAACAAACACCATACAAAGTACAAACACACTATACGAAGTCGTTTCAGCGAACAATAGATACAAGAAACACTTGTAAACTGCGTTTCGTTCAAACTTTGCAGCGGAATTGTGCTTCTGGCGTTATCTAGTCTAAAAGTAAACATGAAATCAAATTATTATATCGTATCGTGCTATTTTCGCAGTGGCTACAAACGATGCATCCGGATTTCAAGAATTCGAATAATCCAAAAATATTAAGCCTAGAAGTATGAAGGCTGAAAATATCGTTAAGATAATTTATTTTCAACAACAATGTAACAACAATGACTGTACAATTTAGGGTGTAGGTAGGTATGACAGTCGGACAAATGCGAGCCCATGGACGTCCACATCAACCGTCTACTAAGAAGGAAGGTCTATCTGAAGTTATATGTGGATGTGTTGCTAATCCTGAATACTAAGTTGGACTGCCTCCTGTCCAGTATCTTCTGCCTAACTACACCCTTTAAACGGAAACACAGCAGTTCTCACACCGCTGCTTTTTGGCAGAAATATTTATATAATATTTATATACACGTAGGTACATAATAATATATCTATCGTCAAAACAATTATTAATACTGAAGTTCATACACTGTGAAAGCACCATACCGTACTTTAACTAAAACATAAGTCGGATTAGAAGAAGCTTTTAGTTAAAAAAATACTCTCCCATTAATCGATATATGGACATATGTATTTTTTTTTTTACATATATTACCAGAGTAGCAAACGAGCGTGCAGGCCACCTGATGTAAAGTGGTCTCTGCAGCCCATGGACATCCACACCTGATGTGGTCTGTGGTTGCGTTGCTACTCCTGAGGACTACGTTGGAATGCCTCCCGTCCAGTGTTGTCTGCCTAACTACACCTTCAAGCCAACACACAGTAGTTCTAACACTGCTGCTTTACAGCAGAAATAGGTATAGCGGTGGTGCCGCCGCAGGCGAGCGACATAAGACTCTACCACCATCAAATCTAATAGAAACGTACTTAAAATTCCAAGCAACTAACGCAAAACATTTCTCTAGCAATTTAATTCTCATCTTTAATACCAAGTAGGGGATATTGCTAGATCTTTTTTCATAACAAAAAATTAGTGCCACGCGAGCGAATTTAAAAGCAGTTCTGATAAAAATAACACAATTAATCCGTGGAATTCCATTATTATTATAAGTTTAAAATAGGACGGCGTATTGAAGTTCACAAAGGAATCTCTTCTTCCGAGCGAATGGTTCTTATTTAACGGTTTCGATGTGATTTACAAGCGTTAGCGGTTAGAGTATAATTTTTCAAGCCTCTTTTATAAAAACAAAATCTTGAAAAAAAATCCTTTCGTTACATAATCTTCAGATAAATATAAATATTATGAGACGACCAAACACTTTAAAAAAATAATTCATTATTCGTTCATTATTGGAATAGTAAACGTGCATGAAGGCCGCCTTATTACCTGCAGCGTATGTACATCTGCATCCAACCACAATTATGACCGAAATACTGTCTGAGGTCGTGCTTGGGTGCGGTGCTACCCCTTAGACACTCTTCTTGTGTTGCCCTCCTAAAGCTATTATGTTAGTTTCTCTTCGCCGTCTGTACCTAAAATATCAAATATTATAATTACGTTAGTTCTTGACTTCACGAATTCTTTCATGTTTCAATGAAATTTTAAAACATCTCAAGAACTGTAGATTTATATGAAAGCAAATAATCATGTATATTTTATTTGAGGAAAGGATTTTAATACGAGGAGTTATAGGGAAGAGTAGTATGAGTTAAGTGAGAAGATTGTAAGTGATAGGTAATGAAAATTGATACTTATACATAGTAGATTTTGGAAAGTAGGTATACGCGAAGGTATACGCTAACTGCGAAGGGAGTTTCAGTAAAGTTTTTACCGGTTTTTTTTACATCCGCTTTCATTTATACCTTAAGCCGCATCTGATGAGGGCTTGTAACAATGCATCCTTGTTTCGCACGTGAGTTGTTCCATCGTATCGATCAAAATGATTTATTTGTATAGAATGAGCGGGTTTTTTGTGCATGCGCTTTTAATCTGACCCTAAAGACCCCGAGGGATGATTCGAGGATAAAAGTTATATTTACATTATGTATTGTTAACAACCATGATTTGATGCTAGCCCGCCTTTGTAATCCAAAACGGGAATAGCTCGATGAAAGACAGCGAACTTGTACTGTGTTATTTGACACCTATCTATTATGAAACAGAAATGTGTCAACATTGAAAGTTTGAATGAAAGGATTATGTTATAGTCTGTCCTAAACATATTTCGATGTAATATATACAACGGTAAAGTAAATTTATGGCTTAAAAGGCTTTCAAGCCATAATGTTTAGGATCGCAGTTAAAATTAACGGAAGCTGTATCCAAAATCAATGGCTTTTGAATTAGAATGAAGGCTTCTAAATTATATTAAACCTGTTTCCAAAACAAAAGACAGTTTTTCTAAATTACACTTATCATATGTCTAAAAGCAGAGACATCTTAGCGAATGGACACGAATACAAACTCTCATACATTTGCAACAAGAAAAGAAAAAGCCTATAAACCGCTTTCTAATTACTTGTTCAGAAAAACGACTTTTTTTGTAGTCAACCACACAAATACAGTAAACGAAATCGGAGAACCTACTTGCATTAAAATACCCAAGTTTACGACTTAAGGATACAAAGTAGGTAAACGAAACGTACCTGCCAACGCAAATTGTAAGAGATTAAGCCACTTCAACGAACAACTTTAAATATCAACCGAATAGTTTCGAACGCCTCCCAACCTATTGAGTCACGTTCCGGCCCACACAAAAGCGATTAACTATACAAAAAGATCGTCGAAAAGGCAAAGGTATCTTCAGTATTATGCCAAACAATATTGGTCTCCAATAATGTACATTAGAGCGTTGTATTCACAGGGGATATGTTTTATCACTTTTTGCTGCCTTTCTTACAATATTTTAGAGAACTGTGACCGAATACGTGGCTTCGGATAATTGCGTTATTGCTTTTTAGTTTGCAATAATGGCAGTAATATTATTATTATGATATATTTCTTACCTTGTCGTAGAAGCAAACGAGCTGACCGCCTGATGTCGAGTCAATCAATAATGGACATCTAAATCAAACCTCAACTAGGACGCAACTCCTATATGTGAAGATGTGTTGCTTCTCCTGTCCAGTGTCTTCTACCCACTCGGGAGTGGTGGTCAAACCTAAATACATCGAGTTCTCACACTGCTTTACGGCAGAAATAGGAGAGCGGTGATGCCCTACCACTAGACCGTTAGTAATTGTGTGACAAATGCCAAGTAATTGTGAGCCACAATTTAAAGACTTTGATCTTTTATTGACTTTATTGACTTGACTTGACTTTATTGACTTTGATTGAAGAGCCATAATAACATGTTGAAGGCACACGTGCGGTGTCACCACCCACGTACCTATTTTAGCCGTATGCTTCAGAACATGCTAGCACTGTTGTTATTTGATTTGACAGGTGTGGTTAGGCAGACTACACAGGAAAGGAGATATTTTAATTTAGTCCAACAACTTAGGTGGTAGGAACCACTTAAAATCTGGTGGAGTGCATGCTGGTTTGCTCATCAATTAAAATAAGAAATACGGGATTTGCTAACAACTTCGGACACTCTTGAGCTGTATGAATACACCAGTAAGTCTTTATTCCTTAGTCGTCACCTCAGACGTGGTTCTCAAAGTCCATCTGCTCCGAGAGCTTCACATTTTGCTACACTGTAATTTCCGATCGATATAAAAATATAATGAAAGTAACGTAAATATTCCAACGTCAATTACCAATAACACCACATTTAAAGAGCGTACCATACAAAACCGGGGACAGAAATTCAAAGCAATCGCTTCAACATCTGTGCCATTCATCCCGTCCAATTGTTGGCCGAAGATTGATCATGGGAATCAGATTACGTGCCGATATCATTGTGCTCGCTGTCAACAGTTCCGTTCGTGTGTGCCTTTCTTCTCGATGTTGCCAGAGCATTTTATTTACGAGTTCTCCCATTTCGTGTTGCCTGTTGAATGTTTGGCATTTCGTTCTCGGTGAGGTAGGTTTCGTTTGTTGTCTCCAATTGTATTTATATATCACGATCGTCTCCAGTTGCTGAAATACGTTGCTCTAGAAAACCTTCTTGTATTTTTTGCATTGTGGTTTGCGATTGTTTCATGTTCTTCAAAAGACTTCAAATTTTGAAGACAAGCTAGCAGAAACTTAATTGCCAAAACACATAGTCTGATTTATTAATTTTTGTTGTGTATTACGAGTGGGTGATAAAATTTAATTTTTGTTTTAATGTTTTAATTATATTTTACGCCTATGTAAGGACAGGTCATAATTACCATAATTACCAAAATGTTACCATTTGTCACGAAAAAATATACCTTCACTTTGACTTCGTAGTTTATTGAAATTTATATTCATCACCTACATTAGGGGGCACATAGGGAGGGGGCATTTCTGTACATTGAAGATTTCGTTGAAAATCTAACTAACCTTCTTAAAATATAAATATTCTTAGTAGTTTATTCTATTCTATTATATTCTATAGCCTATTATATATTATATTTCGAAGGTTGCGCATTTTATTTTGTATTTTCGTTTGTTTAATGTTTCTTCGCCAATCACGCAAAAACAGGTGAACGGATTTAAATGAGAGCTTCAAAGTTTAAACCCATACTATGGGTTATTAAATAAAATTACTACGTTTCCTTAAGGAATAGTTTACAAAAACGATTCGAGTAAAGTCGAACTTTCTGAATACTTTTCAAACAAAGCACATCTAGGTTTCACCCAAAAATAGGCGTAAGTAACCAAAATCGTAAACCATGCAATATCAGCGACACGACACTGGAATTAATCATTTCCATTTCGAGTTGCATTGGAAATCGAAATTGCAACAACGCAACCTCACTTCAGCTAATTGAAACATTCATTATGTCCGAAATGGGGACCGTTCGAGAGTCGTCACAGCTTGATTGTTGGTTCCAAGAGAGTTTGACAATATTTCATGGTGGTAGAACACGGTGGTTATATCCATAGAACATAATCCGTTTTTGTCATATTGCGGGCCACTGGTCTCCTCTCAGAGGGGTTAGGCCATAGTCCACCAAGCTGGCCAATTGCGGATTGGCCGACTTCAAATGCCCTTGAGAACATTATGGACTCTATAGGCTACATTTTATTTCTCTCTTACGATGTTTTCGTTCACCGTTTAAGCAAATGATAATTAATTTAACATACGCACA
>DWKW01001453.1:0-12674 GCA_018250115.1 Doberes anticus | reverse complement strand
CATGCCTGAGAGTTCTCCATAACGTTCTCAAAGGCATGTGAAGTCCGCCAATCCGCACTTGGCCAGCCTGGTGGACTATGGTCTATACTCTCTCATCTCTGAGTGAAAACCCGTGCCCAGCAGTGGGACGATAATGGGTTGATGATGATGATGATGAACCCTACTACGCAAAGAATTATCTATGCTCCTGAGAGTTCTTCATATTGTTCTCAATGGCATGTGAAGTCCACCCATCAGCGCAGTGGACTATGGCTTTGACCAGCTCATCTCTGAGAGGTAACCCAGTAACGGGTTATTGATATTTATACTTAGTGCCTTCTTCGTGGCCAGATTATCTGTTTCAAGTACTCTCTGCTTTTAGGTAGTATTCTTAACCTAATAATATTATAAATGTGTAATTATGTAAAAATGTTTAGATATTTGTGAGTCAATTACAACTCATTTGAAAGGATTGGGACAAAATTTGTGACACGAACGACCATGTAAAGGATACTTTTTATAACGGTAATGCGTTTAGCGTTTAGCGTTTTATAAGGTTGTAAGAGGAGTTTGGAATCAAACAATGACGAATGTTGATTTGATACTGTTTATTGATGGATTACACATGCAATTTATAGTCTTACGTACTAGTAGGCTTACACACTACAATACTTACACTACACGGGATAATAGTTCAACTTTAATGTCACTATAACACATTAGTTCTGAACTTATCAGATGGCGCTGCTCAGGAAGGTTGTATACAATAGCGAAAATTAGGTTTTTTTCTAAGACCACGCAGACAAAATCAGGGCATCATCTAGTTATAGATACTCGCAACCTAATATCCATCTCATATGATCATATATTATGTAGTATGTGTGATGTTATTGAGATCTTGATGCTTCCGCGGTCTTCAAAATCCACTTAGCTGTCTCCAACAGTTGCACGGAAGCTTGTCTATGACACGATATACGAGTACATCTAGCAATGGATAATCCCGTTACGATAAAGGACTTGTTTCACGAACTACGAGGAGAGGGGAACGAATTTTGAAAAGGAGAAATTCAGAGCGGCTTTAAATGTAGCATGCAGGGTGTAACAACAGCATCCTGAGGATGATTGCGGGCAGACCCGACTGCCCAATACGAAGCCATTGGATTGAAATTGCGCTTGGTTTGGGGAGATATTAGGAAACATTCTTTCATTATTATTATTATATTATTATAACGCAACAAAAGGGAAACAAAGCTATGTCAATATAGTAAAATATACAAAAGCTTGATACATGTTTCATGGATATCAGAAGAGATAAGTTATCAATGGATCAATAAAGCGTCGTAGTATCAGTTTTGTAACGGTTCGCCACTGACCGAATAAAATAATGAAGGTTTAGCCAATAAAACTTTTAGGTATCCCGATATTATAAGTCGGGTATTCATGAAATATCCCAAGATGAAAAGAAAAAAAATACATTACACAATTGGTGTGTAACACGAATGCGAATATACAGATAGATTGTTAAGTATTTAACGAGAAAAAATAACAAGAAAAATATTTTTAAAGAGCCGACCGAGTAAATAACTGGGTTTCATATACCCGTGAGATCACAAGCAGCAACACTCTAACAAAATGTGTCATAAACTACATACTTACTACTACTACAAAACAATTAATAAAATATTTGTTTCCAAACTATCCTTAATAACAGACTATCCTGGTTACAACAGGACTCCTTTTATTTGGATTCGTATTTTATCGGTCACTTAATACTCACGCCACCAAAATGTAAAGATTGCGCCAAGATCGGTACAAAAGATGTGCGGCATTTACGGCTTCGTCAATAAAATAATTGAGAACTACGATTATAAGGGTAATAAGTTTATTTTAAATATCGGTAATATGTGTATACTGCCTAACTATAACCTTCAAACCGAAACAACCGCTGCTTTACCGTTGGAATAAGTGCGGTGGTGACGCCGCAGAAAAGATTTCCACATGAAACTTTAACGCCATATGTACAGTGCTATAGATGTTTCCCAATCATCGCTAATGGGATATAAAGTATGTTTCAATAAAATTGTTTTAAAACATTATTTCATATTTCTTATCATTAAATGTGTTACCTAGCAGATCGCTATCCGTTCGGTTCATTGAAACCAATAAAATATAGGGCTATAAATATATATTGACGAACGTCAACGAGTCCTACATTTCTGGGGTCACGGTTTCTCATTTCAATAAATAGATGCACGACTCAGCGTGAAACGGAGTGAGCGTAAATAATTGTAACGATTTATTCACACCGTCTAATTAGCTAGCTTCTGGAACATTCCGTATTTTAGACACTCCAGTGTACATACATCAGACACGAATGACGTTTCTTGCTCGGAAACTGGGTGAAGTAGTAAATGTAAATTCACAGCTAAGTTGTTTGGGTTGGATTTGGAAACAAAAAATGAAGATTGATACCCACATTTAGCACAATGACCTGTTATTTTCATCATCAGTTACTATGTTTTACGTAATTTGGATAAAATAAAACGATCTACCTTTTTTATTAACGACGTTGTGATCGACAAAAATAGTGTTTTTTAAGTATTATGATTAATCTATTCAACCTTATCACAGAATAGATCACATTAGACCGTCGCATTTTCATTGCCTAAATATAGGGTGAAATGTATGACAGAATAAATACGAAACTTTTTACCCTTTATAGGCTGCCACTAAATAATGCTGTCACGAATATAATATTTTTTCCGTGTCAGCCGACAAAGTGTCATAAATGTGGACACGTCACTTGCATATTATATGAGCTCGTATGAAATATTGTTAGCGTTGATAATGGGGGATTCGCGTGTGGGCGCGCCCTTACGGCCGGCGTTGTAACCACACCTTTACTCTATATAGTCCTTGATAATGTACAAATACAGAGCTTCAAAAATGCAACTAATGAGTGTATTAATTAAAACGGTGAGCTCATTTTGCCGCATTTAAAATAATGAATCAAAATGTTACGGATTCGTTTATTTTTACTGCTAATGGATTTCTTTGCAGTGGGGTACAAATATGCAACAGAAATACCCCTACAATGGTAGAAAAGTACGACTCTCTTACGAGGGTGGAGCTGGTTGCGCCTATCAACGTTAAGACGAAACCAAATCTAGGCTTACGAATGGCCTGGATAAAGGGAATGGAGCAATAAGATGGATGAGTAAAAAAGTTTGCTCATAAATCACAGCTTAATTAAACTTGAAGTAAAGCTTAGATTAAGATAATAAAAAGAACATAAATTGAATGTTATATAATTCAATATGCCTTATCATTTTAGTGGAAATCCGTGGACGGTTTTGCGAAGAAAAATGGTAGTACCAATTTATTTGTTTATTTACTATTTTTATTGTTAACCTTCGTGATTACAAAGAGCGAACAGAATGCCTGATGGCAATAATCCACCACTCAACCCTTAGAGACCCGAAATATTATGTTGATAAACTACTAATGATTCGATATTCTTAAGGAGATACCTACCAAATAATTATCTGTAATTATTTTAATAAAACAAATACTAAATAATCAATATCTTGATTTAATATTATATTAAATACCATATACCTATGTATACATTTATACACAGTTCTCCTAAATTTAAGTACAACCTAAATGACAATCCTGATATTTTAAATATTTAACCATTTCATAAAATTAACTACTAAAATCCTTTACGCTACATCCACCTTTATTGCACTATAATTTCAAAATGAGAAAACGAACTAGTGCAAGTAAGCAAGAGTAATGAGTGGAAACATTTAAAAAGAAAAGACGGTGGGATTTCAGAAGCGGTAAATTTCACAAGGAAGGCACCCAATGTCTTCAAGGGTAACATATTAACTTCCGCACTTAGAATCCTCACAGACTAGCTACTTTTAAATGAAAATGAACCTAGGTTCGTGTATTACTCATAGTAAAACTTTGCATCAGAAAAAATACGACTTGGCAATAATACAAACAATAGGTACCTAATTACGCGATCACATTATCTCAATCGACTGCATTTCGTCATAATTTTATAGGTACTCGTAAGTAAGACGTATGGGTTTCATTCCCAGCGGGGCAAAAATTTGAACGATGAATTTCGATTTCTGTACCTGGTATGTGCTTGGTATAGTATTTGTGTGCTTGTTTCTGTACATGTCCATAACACCCGCGACAAAGGGAATCCTAGTCCACATTAGGATTCCCTTCGTCGTAGCTCATAGCCCCACGGCTATGAGTTAGGAATGTTATAAAATATAATGTATTTATTCGCAGCAGTATTTTAAATAGTCGTATTTTTCTACATCGTGTCGTAGACGAGCTGTTTGTAATCGTCTCCGAATCGCTAAATCGCATCCAAAAGTAGCAAGTATGCACTCCAAGTTTTGCTGGCGAAAGTTCAGGTAGTAAACCTATTAGTGATAATGACCCATTCGTCGCTATATTTTACTTCACTATTGTTTACGTTTAATCTCTTGGGTAAATGTCATAGTAAATGTAAAACGGAAGTAGTTATCACATCCTTTATTAGTGTTGTAGGTACTACCGAACCGGCGAACAGCTTTTTAGTAATAAACTATTAAAACAAAATCACAATTTATAACATAATAATATGCAAATTACACCTTAAGACACCCAAACGCTTAAAACGTGTAATCGAAGTTTTAAGGCTTCCTGTTATTCGTTTAGTTAACTTTGCGCAAGGACATACGTGGGTACCTACCTACCAGAAAGGAAATCCTTGGATATTTATAAGGTTATAAAAGAGTTTATAAACTCGAATTATTATTATTAGAAACTTAGATATCTGATTTTATGCTTTGCTGTTGGGGAAAAACCATTTAAAGATTTAATTTTTTATGCATTTCACATGCCACTGAGAACATTATGGAGAACTTTCATGTTTCCTCACAAAGTTTTTCTTCATCGTTAAAGTGAGTGATCTTTCAATTGAAACACGCACATAATTCATAGGTACTTGGCATGCTATGGTATTCTAACGCCGACCCATCGTGTGAGAGGTCGGAATTCTTAAGCACTAGACTACCACCGCAGACGTAAAATATACCTAAAAAAACAATATAACCCAGAAATAAAATAAGCGGTAATTTGATAATTTAGTGAAAAAAGAGTCTGGATGAGGCTTTATTAAGTCATAAGAATGGTACTATCACGCTCGCATCTATATTTAAGCAAAACCTGACCTTATATCTCAACGACCACGTAAACCATAAGTTGGTCCTGCTCTTTGGGCTAGCCGCCAAAATGATATTTCAGTAGTGACCTTTTGACTTGCTTTATAGTTATCATCTTATAACTTACACCAGGTGTGACAGGTTAATGTGCTTACTGGTATACTCCTCTTGGATAGAAAATAGATTGTTATATTAGTATCTCGATTGTAATGGTTCATTTAGCCAGTTATTTATACCGCGGTGTTGCAATATGCTACTTATTCACGCTTTATAAATTTTACTTTTACTGTATTATCCCCTACCTACCATGGCTTTATACTATTAAACATTAATAGAGAATAAAGGATCCATAAATCCCAGAAATGTAGTTTGAATTGTAAAACTTCTTTTAGAAAAGTGGAAGTGATTAAAATAATTTACTATGATAATATTTTATGTCGACAATGTCAAGATGAATTGAACGGAGGAATGAAATGAACATTTTGTGCAAATTATCTAAAAAGTAATTAATTAGATAAAACATACCTAATCGTACTTAACATGTATGTACGAATTAAATAACATTCAGTCTTAGTGGACTGGATAGTCGTATCTCAGGCATACTTCTTGTGAATTTATCTCTTTTGTTTTACAATGTATCACAAATAGCGCTAACAACAACTTAAATAACTTTTTAAGGCCAAGATAGATTGAAATCTAAATTAAATTATGTACCTGTTTCACACTATTGTGCCAATTCATTCGCTGACCCGCAATTCATTATTGGGAAACGCATGTCTGATGTCTTGCAAGAAAAATCTTCATAGTAAGCAAGCAGACACCCAAACCGTCATAGTGCTCGATTATTTAATTGGAGTTAAATAACTTTTTTTTTATATATATTAACGGAGTTGCAAACGAGCATGCAGGCGAAATGCCCTTAAGCGGTCACAGCAGCTTATGGACATCCACATCAAACCTCAACCTCAGGTCGGAGGTTCTATAAGAGGTCGTACGTGAATGCGTTGCTACTCCTGAGGACTGAGATCGAATGCCTCCTGTCTGGTAAATATCCCAGAATATTATTATTATTATGCAGAATTCTGCCTAACCACACACTGATCTCACACTGCTGTTTTCCAGTAGAAATAAGTAAAACTATGGTGTTGCTAGACAAGCCTTCGACAAAAGGCACTACTGCCAAACTTACTCGTACTTAACACGTAGTAATAGATACTATGAAGTACAGACGATCAAACTTGACCAGTTGGTTACTTACTATCAGAAACAGAATACATTAATACATCAAATGACAATCAATACATTAGACGACAGAATAATCTAAGCGCGAAAGTTTGTAAGGATAGATTGGTATTTGTTATTTACTTTAACACGATATCTCTACACATTGTTTAATAAAATTTGGTATGGGTACAGCTTTAACCCGAGAAAATGACATGGGTTAAGTTTGAATACGATTGGTCCATCAGAACTTAAGATACAGCCTCATCTTTCTGTAATAACTAAGTAAGTTAGTAAGTTAAAAAAGAGAGATAAAATGTATTGTATTTGGTTGCTACATCGACAGCGGCGACATCGTTGAGCGCGGACGTCTGCCATGAAATGATCAAATTTATATATGTGCCATATATATATATATGTACACAATCAAAATAAATATTTCCTTAGAGTATTTCTTAGAGACCATTCACCAAAATAAGCAAGAATTGCAGCAGGATCATCATTATTTTATATAAACTGTATATAAACATTTGTAGAATTTTCTATTCTTCTTGATAGAAGTGATAGAAGATAGAAGTTCTTTGAATAGAAGTGTGTCTGACTATGCACAGTGAATAAATAGTGGTTAATTATAAGTAATGAAAAACAAAATAGCGTTTAATAGAAAGTAACCCATATAAAAAAGGTCTGTCTATAAAGGTACACGAAATATATCTATTACAAGTAAATTTAAATTTTCCAATATTTCAACTTTGTTTTTCTAACTTTGGCCTGCACTCTGAAGGGCGAATAAACTTATTACGGGTATTATCTCATAAAATGATAAAGCGCTTTATGGCTTAATTCTTAAAGAGGAGTTAATGCAAAAAGTGCGCTTTATTGAGTGGAAATATTTCACGCGTATTAGTTGAGAGTACTCAAGGCATTGTTATTAACACAATGTTGTTTTCTTGTGCAATATTGCTGAAATCGGCATCGTTGCGAAACGGTACCGTTTGACCGTCAGTTTGTCCTTTTGCATCGTCATCAGTTATCGAATTCGCTACTCTTGACGTCCAATTGTACATCAACTACCAATACTACATAAAGTTTTATTTTTATTTTTATAAATAATAAATAAAAACCTTTTCACATTATGATTAAACATTGTTCTGTTTTCCTATCATTAATTATTTTTTTATCCAAATAGTGCTTAGCTTTCCAGAGAAGTGAAAACTGAATTGTAAATGATTTGTGAATATTGGCGGTATTATGCGGTAGGATGGCAGTTTTAAGATTAGAGGATGAACGAAGTACTCTATCGTGCTTCATGGAGATATCGAAAATTCTCCTTAAGATAAGCAGGCGAAGTCTGATCGTTCAAGATAGTATAGTGTAGGTAAAGAATCCTAGAGCTACGTCTCTAATAAATAGTGAGCCATTTGAGTTTATTGCGAAATCAAGAGACAGCGATTCGCCACTACAAAGTAAATCATGAGCAAATTTATAAAAATTAAAATATATTGTGTAATATTATTGCCGTAATTAAAGCAGCCATAATAGGTAAGACGTATTTAGGAAAATAATCATCAGGAAGTAGAAATAGTTCATTAATTAAAACAATTCAAACATCAATATCCATCACCTAATTGTAACAATAACATACCATTGTGAATATCTCTATATGTGGTAGGTATATCTTTATAAAAAATCACAAACATAAATCGTAAGGCTCGAAAACTTTTTTTTTTCACTTTACAAGTCAAACAGTTGATCACCAGAGGAGTGCAGTACGAATACATAATCTATGAAAAATGTTCATAGCTCGACCTCTTCGATACTCGTATGCAGTTAAACTGAATTGGAATTGGAAAAAAAAAAACTTTTGCTACATACCATAAATGTAGAGTTTCAGTTTGTTCATTCATTTTAAACTTGAGATTTTCTAAACGAATTTAAAGGTGTTTTTGTTAGGGAAGATAACACATTGTATAGAAGTGTAGCGATACTTAGATTACAGCACTAGACAGAAGACGCAACGCATTCTTGTCATCCTCATCCTCAGATAGTCCTATTTGATGTTGGGTGTGGACTACGTTGGAATGCTTCCCGTCCAGTGTCGTCTGCCTAACTACACTGCACTACAGTTCTCACACTGCTGCTTTACGGCAGAAATAGGTGTGGCGGTGGTGGTGCCGCAGGCGAGCCTTCGACATAAGACTCTACCACTAAGCTACTCCGTAAGTTGTAATGTCTCTGTATAACCCCAACCTTCAAATCGAAATACAGTTCGCACAATGCTATACGGTAGAAATGGATGCAGCTGTAGTGCTGCCGTAGGCGAGCCTTCAATATATGATTATTACAAATAGTGAATTTCGATATGAATCGTACATGATTTGTGTGTTTTCAAATCATCGAATATCTTACATAATTATATTATTATACTAAGTATACATAATATTTACAGTAGAACAAACATTTGTACAATTGCATGTCAATTAATTTTACCTACGTAGGTAAATAATATGATCAAATATTGAAAGGCCATATTGAAAAATTTTATGCATATTTCAAAATCAATAAATTGCGTTTGATTACATTAAATACGCCGTCTATAGACAAGTTTCTCATACATTCAATGACTATCGTTTATTTTACAAGTCTTGTCTAGTAAAAAAAAAATTAATCAAGATATTACTTTCTTTACAATATAAACAACGCTGTTCGCGAACGCTGCAGAGCGATCATCTCATAGAAACCACCGATCCCATCCCCATAATTTTAATGGTGACCGTCGATTGTGAACGAAAGTTTTTTTTTGTACATTCCCTAAAGCGCTTTGTTTTGCACAAAATGTTGACAGAACTTGGCACCCCTTAGATCTCAACCCTTTTATCAACGAAACCTACATGCCCCATGTTCAAAGGTTATTGAACTAAACCACTTATTAATATTCAAAGAATGATCGGAATCAATAATTCCACAAAGAGCTTTTTTATATTTATAGAATAGCAAACGAGCATTGAGGCAACCCGATGTTAAGTGATCGTCACTGCAGCCCAGGGATATCGACATAATAATCTCAACTAGGACTAAGGAATCTGAGGTTGTAGGTAGAAGTGTTGCTATTCGTGAGGACTAAGTTTGCCTAACCACACCCTTCAAACCGATCTAAATCTGCCAACTGTCAAGTAATTTGCTCGGAACGTACGTAACTATTGAACGGTGAAAAATGATAAACCAAATCTCATTTTTACTGCCTAATTTCTAATATCTTACCCTTGATGCAACTTTGAATAAAATAGTTCAAGATTTTTACCTGAAAAGAAAAAAAATATTATTAGTATACCTAAGCATGTTAATACAATAATATAATGAAATGAAAATGACGGGTAATATTATTCGGGTAAACAAACATCTTCGCATATTTCCTATAGAAGTTTAAATACTGAAATAATGGATTTAAAAGTTGTAATCAAGCGACAAGGAATATTGCAACGGCAATACAATTAAAACCATTTAACTCACAAATATAATTCGCTTTCATTACACCAGACACGGCAACTGGGGTGGAGTTTATCGACGAGGAATAAATGCGAAATTTTAAATTTCATAATGTCATCATCGCATCGCAGTCTGCAAAATTTTAAATACGACAGGTCTGAAATCTGAATTACAGAACAGACAGCAAATATATTTTGATGCCTACAATATTTTTATCGGGATAAATTAATACTGGCTTATTTTAAAATACTAAATCCGGTAATTAGTAGTAGAAGCTGATAAGTTATTTGAAACAACGTTTCCAGGAAACAAACTAAACGAAATAGAAAATGATCAGTGACAGACACACAAATTTTGAATCGGGTGCAAAGATATCAATCAAACGGGCCCATAGGTGCGTCCATCGTTCATGGCGGGACGATGGAATATTTCATACTGGTCATATTTACCCGGGCCGCGGACACCGATCGCGAATGAATCTGAAATGAGGCAAATAAGCAATTACGCGCTCACATTCGGGCTCGATTTCGCGATGTGGGAAATTTCAGACGCACTGTTGGTCACGCGAGCGCTTCGGGCAATTGAGTGGACGCGCCGTTGCGTATTATAACTCATATAATTTGTCTACATAATCACCTAATACAATTTAAATATTCTAATGATCTATTTTAATTTCTCAAAGAGCAGGTACTTTTAAATCAGGGCGCAGAAAGGGAAGTAGCTTTTTTTTAGCAAATTCTCGCTAAAGATTTAAGAAGAAGAAACTGAAGAAATTCGATTAAAAATCCTAATCTAGCTGTATTAAAATCAGACGAGGATGGAGATATACTGTTACGACTAACAAAGTACATGCTTGCCAGATATGCTTATATTTTTAGGTATGTATACTTACCTAGACGTACATATATTAATGATCACAAGTAAGAATTACTTTTGTTCTCTAAGTACATTGAAGAAATAGATTGAACCGCTATTCGATTTATATAAGCAATCGTCGTAAATTACGTCTGAACTCATTTGCGCCTTGTAATGGATATATTCGAATTGAATCAAGCCGTGCGAAGTTTATTGCATCATATGTTTGAGTTTTGCCCACTTAGCACCCGAATATTTAAAACGGAGCCACAGCAGTGGCACAGTGCGGGCCGCGGTCATCAACAAAGTAAAGTAAATGTAAGCATAAAAACTTACTACAATTGCGGATACCGCCTATTTCCTGTAATATTCCTGTATCTATTTTCCTGTATCTATTTCCTGTAATCCAACGCAATCTCAACACAACGCAAGCAAGAACCCAAGCTTAAACTTATTTTTAACTGTTCTTTTAGATTACCGAAAGCAAAACTACAATACGATACAGCTATATTAATCCAATATATTAATTAATTAAATAATCCGCAAATAATGATGTAAATCAAAACAAAAAAGAACTATATTTGATGAATAAGTTAGTACTATTTTTACCAATTTTGAGATATTGCAAGTTTGCAACGCCGAGCAACATGACAACTTTATGTTTTATTATTTATATTATGTTATCTTTTATACCAACAAACCACGTGTTGTGTTACACGGAGCGCCTACAGTTTTATCATGAAAATACATAAAGGATCAAATTTACATAATAAGCTCTCACCCGCATACGCACTGAGCGCGATATATTCCGATTTTCGTTATTATTTTACCTTATTCAATCCGTTTCCAAATTATGTTCCGGGGTTGAATCAAACACATTGATAACAACAAGGTAAATTTAATATTCAATGCGGAGTTTGTGTGTCAACAGATAAAAAATATAATCGGATTCACGTGTAACCGAAGGCTGCGTGTCACACCGACCCCGGCATTTATCACCGGCGTAGTAATCTTATTACCGCGAAAAACACTACACTCGCACCGACTATTTCGTTATACAAAATTACTTACAGAAGCCTTAGAAGCTATACAATAGAGTCCAACCATGACAACAGAATCTGGACAAATAAAATGTAGAGCTTAATATAAGTGTAAATACATTTTTAATCTATCAGATTTATCCTACGCTATCAATGTTACTCAGAATTTTCTGCATAATGAATGGCACGTTGTTCTAGATAAATGGAATGCAATGCATTTATCGTCGCTGATTATTAGGTAGTACCTACGTGTTAGTTTTATTGTCAGTCTTCAAAATAGAAACAGGGCAACATTATAATTGTATTTTCACTTGGACGCCGTTAGATCTATCTCTAGATTGAGGAAAATAAAATAAAGTTCGGGCGCAGCGACACAACGTTGGTCGCTCGCCAACTGTCGCTTGACATCGCAAGCGCTACAATTCGACTTCGTTTTAAGTTAGCGCCGCGCACATGGTGCGTTTTGAACTACCTGTCCTTCATTAACTTTTATATACTATGTCAATTTTAATATGTAATAACTACAACTACTATGTTATATTTAATGTAGACATATAAAATTGTTCTGACCTGTTTAATTTCTAAGCTGTCTAATAACATCAAACTAAGAACTGTTTCAGCATTTGTACACAGCTACTCCTACCTCTTATCTACAGCAAGCTAGAAGTTTTGACGAGAGCATAAAATAAAATGGACACAGTGTTGGTCGCTGGCCAACTGTCGCGCGACATCGCACGCGCTCTGTGTCGACGCAGTTTTCAGTTAGCACCACACGCTGCGGTGTAAATTATGGCCCCCAATAATCACCATAAAATACGTAGCCAAAAGAGTGTTATTAACCTTTATTGCATTTTCATTG
>DWKW01001452.1:0-12675 GCA_018250115.1 Doberes anticus | reverse complement strand
CTCACACTCATAGCCCCACAGTAGGAATTAACCTGTGTCGTGGGTGCCATGGACACACACAGAAACAAGCACACAAATACCGAGACCTAGTACAGAAAGCTAAATTCATCATTTCAATTTCTGCCCAGCTGGAAATCGAACCCAGGACCCTCCGAACGGCAGACCGCGCGTTGACCGCGGCGCCATACGGGTCGTTATATTGAACTATCAACATTTCCCTTTAACGCAAGCCTTTGTACCATTTTACACTAGAACGTTAATTAAGACATGGTCGGCGGTAATCAATTGATACATATCTGCTATCATTGTTTTCAAAACAATTATTTACCAATTAATACTATTATTGAAACAAAAGGATTGCATAAAAATTATTAAACCAGAAATAAAATTATTTTAAATTAATTTAACTAAGTGTTTTAATATAATAGTCAATTTCAATAATTCCGTAAACTTTACTTTTACGTATACCTATTTTCTTGATTTGTCTTATAAACGAAGTACCGTAAATAAATAAATTATCATAAATATTGAAATCATCATGATCACATTAACGTTTCTCATTCAATATTTACTTTACTTACCTACATTTTTACAAGTATGCATTTACACAAAATCTGCTCAAATACGAAAAAAACTCTGCACTCTTCAAATTTAATTATTCTTCATATATATATATACGGTAGGGCGAGCGTACATACGACGTATAAAGGACGTACATATAAAGGACGCGACATATAAATTTATCGACGTATCGTTGTCGGCGCCGTGTGTTACCCTGGACATTTGTCTATTCTTCATAAAGTTTTGATGTGGTTCGGTAGAATACACTGGAGGTATTCCAACGAAGACCTCAGGAGACACAACGCATCCAGCCTCAAATAGGTCAAAAGCCCTGTTTGAGGCCGTACGAGGATGTCCATGGCCTGTAGTGACCATTTAACGTCAAGTGGCACTATCTTGTCATGCTCTTCCTCTTCAGGCATTTCCGGACAGTTATGTCATGGGGTTCTTAAAAAAAGTTACCAAAACAGCTCTCCTTCCCAAAAAGCAAGGCATTGGCAGCTCCTCTGTTGTTGCTCGTGTCTATAGGCGACGGTGATCACTTCACCATCAGGTGGCCCGTCTGCCTGTTTACTTAGGTTTGGTAAATAAAATAAGAAAATTGGCCGCGATGCTCGTTTTCTACACTTTTTCAGCTTTGTTTTGTTGTGTAATTTTTATTAGTCATGACATATATTAAAAAAAGAGGAAATTCCTTTTTTGAAAAGACAACTAAATTATGTTCACAAAAAACATATCTGATTCAGAAATGTTGAGCCACAGGTAAAAGTTAATAAAACATGTATATTGTCTAGCACAGTTTAACTTAAAAGCGGCCTGGCCTGGTTGGTGTTATATCCTTTGCGGTTCCAGTTTTAGGCTTCTTGCCAAACTTGAGCTTAACCTTAGTTTGCCCTTTCCTAAAGGTTACTGTTTATATGTAAGATAAATATATTATTACTGAATTTAAGCCTTGAGATATCGTATATAGGATAATGGTGCTAGAGTCTTAAGTCGAAGGATAGCCCCCGGCGTCACACTGCTGCAACTCTTTTTGTCTTAAAGCAGCAGTCACATTGCTGTGTGGTAAGACGCAAATACGCAACGCGATATGAGTGGAAAATTCTATTTGACAGCTTGGTTGTTTTATTGATAATATTTAGATTCTTAATTATATGTTAAGTGCGACTCATTAGGTTCGTGACTTAAAAAATATCTATTACTTTAGCAAGTTATCAATTATTTATCACCAATCACCACACCGGAAGAATAATCAAAAAAGTCAAATTATTACTTAGACTGTAAACTCCAGGTTTTCTCTATTAATTAAATTGGGCTATAATACATTTTATTTTGTATCAATAAAAGTTCAAGCTTTCTAGCATTCCATACAACAGCTTTATCTCCGACTATTGGTTCACAGGTGAACTTAAAATAAATTTTAGTTTCACCTCAACAGAAATCCAATACTCTTGTAAGAATAGACTTAGTGAAATTGGCTGGGACTTACCTCACCCGTTACCCGTTCAAACAGCCAGTATAAGTAATAAAGCTTCAGGATTTGTTCAATCAGAAATATAGGGGATCGCGCGACCCGTTATTGTTGTTGTATGTTTGTCGCAAATATAATTTGGGTTGTTCGAAAGGGCTAGCTATTGAATAGAGTAATATGATGGCTATTTATATTCATAATATATTTTCTGATTTCCTATGAATATGAAATAAAATTTGTAGATAATCTTTACTATCATAAATTGTACCGATCCCATTTCTGAACATTGAAGATATGTATTTTTGTAAATAAGATAAGATATGGACTATTTATACTATGTACGTTTATGAAAACTACGCAAAAACTATTGCTTCTAGATTTGAATGGAATTTTCATTTTAAAAGTGTTGGTTTATACTAAAATACTGCGATATTTTTGCACAAGATACAGTTTGGCCTCAATATAGTATGCGCCATCATATACGCGTCAGGTAAATAAAAATCTATTTTTTTACCACTATTATGCGGACAGTAATCTCGTTGAGAAATATACTTTTATGGTGGTGGAGTCTTATGTCGATGGCTCTTCTGTCGTAAAGCAGCAGTGTGAGATCATCATCAACCCATTATTTTCCCACAGCTGGGCACGGGTCTTCTCTTAGAAATGAGAGAGTTTAGGCCTCACTTCACATCCCTTTGAGAACGTTATGGAGAACTCTCAGGCCTGCAGATTGCCTTACGATATTTTCTTTCACCATTAAAGCGAGTGATAATTATAATACACACATAATTTCGAATAAATAATATTTCGAAAAACCCGATTTGAACCTCGACCCATCGAATCGGGGTCGATATGCTTAACCACTAGGCTCACTCACTTTACAGCTCTAATAAACTGATATTATTAGTTTTAGAACATTTGTTTAAATAGCTTAATTAGTATACATTGGGAGTACATATATGTATATCTTTAGCAATTACAATATAAATAATAGAATTATGCTACACACTCGCATTCAATTATGGAGCGATAGTGTTTATATTATGAATATAATTTTTGCGATGGTCCGGGTTCGAATTCCAAAAGCGCAGCTCTTTTTTTAATGTAGTGACCTTAATCGAAATACATTTTCGGTAGAAATCTTAAGTAAACTTGTATAGGTGCTAACTTTCAAAATTTCTGTAGCATAGCGTAAATTTCGCAAATCGTATAATTCAAATACTATACAAAATAAAAGAATACGCAGTAACCCTTTATAACAATAAGTGGAATACCCTTTGTCACGCTAATGTGATCTTTATGATTTTCGAAAGAGGATATTTAAATTTGGTACGATTCCAAGCGAATGTCTTGCCAACGACCCCTCATACAGATTTATTACTTGCATATATAGATATCGTTAAGGTGTGTTTGTTATCCAGCAAAATTTAGAGCGTTAAATTACAGAACTTAATTTACAATTTGTAAGCATAAGAGCTACCAAAATAACTTCTTAAATAGAAGTGTCTGTCGCCTAATTGAGTTAACAGTCATAGCAGTATTCATACACGATTTTTTATAAAGTAATTGTAACATCATTCCAAAATATGTCACAATTGATCCTTAGTCCTTAAGAACTTTAGGCATTCAATTTTTTTTCGTAACTACTCTCAGGAGATGCATATATTACGTAGTTCTATCTTATGTCATCTATTACCGACGTTCATAAAAACGTCATTTAATCTGTTGTTTGAACAGATCAACAAAAATTGCTGATTTATACAACATCGCGAAATGAAAAACACGTTCTATGTATATGAACATGTTGCACGATTGTACATGATTCTCTATTTTATAATCACCTATTTCTGTTCACCTATAGAGCAGCAGTCTGAGAACTGCTGTATTTCGGTTCGAAGGGTGTAGTTAGGCAGAAAACACTGGACAGGAGGGTTTCCAACTTAGTCCTCTGGACTAGAAATGCTGCAACATGCAACCTCACATAGGAGTTCCGTCTTAGTTGAGGTTTGATGTGGATGTCCATGGGCTGCAGTAAGCATTTAGCATCAAGTGGCCCGCATGCTCATATGCTATTCAGTTTCAATGAAATAAAAAAAATTACATAATTTTTTTTTGTTCTATAAACTAACGTATGGATCCTGCCATGATTCAAACGTATTGTTAATTATTATGAAAATCTTTTTGGATACCTTACCTTTTTGGATACATTATTTTCAATAAATTTACATAATTAATCGATTTTAATGAAAAATTTAGGAGCTGCATGCAATTATTCAGATAAAACAGGTTTCCTTTATGGATTTATAATGGGAATTGAGCTACCTGAACCAAGTATATAATGTAAGTGGGTCATACTCAACAGTCTCGAGAGGTTCAATATGTCGTCGATCTCAATTTAGCAAAGTGACGTCCGCGTGATGTCAGTCATTTTCGACCAAAAAGCGATGATGTAAAACAAAGTAGACACACATTCTTGACAGAGACTTATGTTGCAATCACGAAGGTAAGGGGAACGTAGTGTTGACGAAACATAGTGAGATTTGTCGACACCGCCCGTCTCAATGTATACATATATCTTTTTTTTATTACTAATAGAATAGCAAACGAGCATACAGGCCACCCGTGTTCATTGCAGCCCGTGGACATCCATATCAAACCTCAACTGGGACGAAAGTCCTATCTGAGGTTGTGTGTGGATGCGTTGCTACTCATGAGGACTAAGTTGGAATGCCTCTTGTCCGATGTCTTCTGCCTAACCACACCCTTCAAACCGAAACACAGCTGTTCTTACACTGCCGCTTTACTGCAGAAATAGGTGCAGCGGTGGTGCCGCCGCAGGCGAGCCTTCGACATAAGACTCTACCACCATCAAGACTCTACCAACTTCTATCATCCTCCCCTCGTAACAAAATATGTAGCGTATAGAAGTGGATGGATAGACCACTTGGCTAGCTAGATAATTACATTGTCGTAAAGGCGTTCGATACGACATTGTATAAACTTCGAAGCCGCGAACTGCGTTTTGAAGGTATTCCATCAGTCACGACGCATAGTCTGTTCCTACCTTTATCGTATAATTCGAGAAGGATCTAAATTGGATTGGTGGCAAACATGAACGGTAAAAAAGTATGGATAACGTTGAAAATGCTGTGTGTCAATGGATAATGGATATGGTCTGGTCTTGGTTGGTTTTACGCGATTTTTTTGGTTCGTCTGTACAAACAACTAATGAAATTGGCAGAAGATGTGAGAAGTGAGTTATAGCCTAGTGGTTAACGATCTCCACATCGAATCTGGTGAGTCCGAGTTTAAATCCAGACACGCACTTAAAAATTTTCGAAATTATTAGCAATAGTTGTTTCTTAATTATGCGCGTTTTATAAATTAATTACAACTCGTTTTAACGGTGAAGAATAATATCGCGAAGAAACCTGCATGCCTGAGAGTTCTCCATAACTTTGACAAAGCCATGTGAAGTTTGCCTACATGCACTTGGGTAGCGTGGTGGACTATGGCCAAAACCTTCTCATTTCTGATTTGGGATGATGATGACGAAATATAATTTCATATATATTTATGAATTCAAGGACCGGTTGATGACTGAGTAAAAACTGGAGATGCTTACACCTGTCCAGAATTTCAACCGAGACTGTCAACTATGAAGTCTCAAGTTGTCTGAAGCTTTAGTTATTATTATGTTTTAAGCGAGAATACATTAAAATAAAAACAACAGTAACATGATAATAGCACGTCGTATAATAATATCGTATATTATCCTCTTGAAAGTTCATATCCTGAGGATACATGTAATTATTACGAAAATTAAAACTACGCGTATAAAGGGGAAATTATAAAATTCAGCTTATAAACATGTTCGAATTGCAACTGGAATGATGCTCAATATTCCACGCGAGTGCGCGAATGAAATGACACGGTATAATCATTCGATATCAACTGTCAATGAGTTCCGCTGTGCGTGCGTGTCAATTACTGAGGACTTTGAAATTTCAAAATAAACAAACAAACAATAAACAACGTTTCACACTCATAGCCCCACAGTAGGTAGTACCTGTGTCTGCCGTCTGCCGTCCGGAGGGTCCTGGCTTCGATTCCCAGCTGGGCAGAAATTTTAATTGTGAATTTAGATTTATGTACCTAGTCTGGGTGTCTATGTGCTTGTTTACTGTCACTGTTTTGCTTGTTTATTGTTACCACGACACAAGGAATCCTACTGTGTGGCTATGGGTATGAAGCATGGTAGAGTCTTGTGTCGAAGGCTCGCCTGCGGCGGCACCACCGCTGCACCTATTTCTGCCGTAAAGCAGCAGTGTAAGAAGACAGAAGACTGAAGACAGAAGACTGAAAGCAGAAGACTGGCAAGGAGGCATTCCAACTAAGGCCTCAGGCAGTAGCAACGCATCTGGATACAACCTTAGATGTGAAGGTCTATAGGCTGCAATGACCACTTAACATCAGGTGGTCGTATGCTCGTTTGCTATTCTATCTAAATACATTTTTTAAAAAGTGTTTTTTATTAATTTATCTCAACGCTATAATTAATAACACGTGATAATTCATTGTTAGATAGCACTTTGTGCCGTAAGTAAATGATTATTATAATATTGCGACCATATTACTTACCGTTCAACCCCACTTTCGCTACTTGTAACATTTGTATTATGTAGTAGCAGTTGGAAATGTTTTTGCAGCGAAATAACTTCATTTGAATGACAGATCCATCATAAAATTCATAAGTAAACTTACTTATTCTTGACTATAGTAGAATTTTTTTACTTCGCCACGTCTTAATGATACGTAATTGTGTACATTGGATAAGTATGAAACCATCCTTATAAGCTTGCATGTCTACCGAGTCAATAGATATCTTCCATTGTAATTGAGTTAATGTATTAATTGTCAAATAAAACGCGAATCCCCGAAGATAAGTATCTTTAAAATATATATATATTTTTTTTTAATTGAACCTAAAAATTAAATTAATGTACCATTTAAATTGTTTGGCATTAATATAGCAGTGTCCATTATCATCATCGTAACCATAAACCCTGTCCCACAGAGTTAAGGCCATAGTTAACCACGCTGGCCAAGTGTGGATTGGTAATATTACGTGTGATACCGTGTGACGTCGTTTTTCTACTTCTCGCGTTTGAACGTTGGAATATAATTGGTGATTCCAGTTGCTTTATACAATACATGATGACAGTGAGTGATAGCCTAGTGGTTAAGAGTCTCGACCTCCCGCTCCTATGGTCCGGTGTTCAAACCCCGGCCTCACCTCTGTTTCTCATAATGTTATCTTCTCTGAATTTTTCGAAATTGTGTTCGTATGAGAAATTAATTATAACCGCCGAAAACTTGCATGCCTGAAAGTTCTCCATAATGTTCTCAAAGGCATGTGAAGTCCGCCAAGCCGCATCTGGCCAGCGCAGTGGCCTATGGCCTAAGCCCGATCAGCTCTGATTGGAAACCTATGCACAGGACTCGAAGAGTAATGGGTTGATAATAAATACATGATGGATTTAAATCAAGGTCTTTCTGCCGAATTCAAAAGGAAGGTACGACACGTAGCATTTTTTTATATTAACGGAATTGAAAATGATCACGCGACTTGATGTCAAGTGGTTACTGCAGGCAAAGAATATCCACACCCAACGTCCAGGTCGTCCTTGGATGCTTTGCTACTCCTGAGGGATAAGATGCCTCCCAAGTTTTTTGCTTAACGACGCCTTTCAAAACGAAAAGCAACAGTGCTCGAACTGCTTTACATCAGAAGTGGTTCTTTGATGGTGGTAGAGTCTTAAGTCGAAGGCTCACCTGCTGCGGTACCACCGCTGTACCTATTTCTGCCGTAAAGCTGCAGTATAAGAACTGCTATGTTTAGGTTTGTAGGGTGCGGTTAGGCAGGAAACAGTACAGGAGGCATCCCAACTTAGACCTCATAAGTAGCAACGCATACGACGCATACGACCTCAGTAAGAGCTACCGTCCTAGTTGAAGTTTGAGTTGGATGTTCTTGGGCCGCAATGACCACTTAACATCAGGTGGCCTGCATGCTCTTTTACTATCTTAGTAGTATAAGAAGAAAAACAGACGCAACATCAGTTGAATGTCGGAGTTTAGTCTGTGGCACTACCACTGCATATCGCAGTAATTTTATAACAACACTTTATTTATCAATAGTGCGCTACCCGAGAACGTTATAAAAAACTCATAATAAAATTCAAGTTTTTTTAAATCCTAAATCCATGCGCACGAAGTCGCCGGCATCAGCGAATTTTATTTCGTAGTTTTTATCACCCAATTAAATCCATTTCCCACTGAAAGTTTCAACCTTGCAAACGGTGAAAATCGATTATTTTTTACCATATCAAAATGACAAAAGTTGGTTGTAAGTAAACCGTGAATTATTAACTTTTTATTTGAACGCTGAAAAGAAACTGATGGACTAGAATGATTACAGAGATGCAAAAACTAGGCGTAAAGGAACAGCTTTTGTGGTTCGTTAGGCTACGGTAAATTGACTGAGATATATCCACGACATAAAAGAATCAATGCGGTTTTTTCGTTCAGAGAGTGCATTGTCTATGAGGAAGGAAAGAGCGAATGTATGTACAGTACTCGTTTTATGAATTTCATCACCGTTGTAAAACTGAAAAAACTAAAAAAATGTTTAATATGAAAGTCGTAAGTATGGAGGTAAGTACTTTTCAAAAAAATTGGATATTTTTTTTGTGGGTACCCACGTTAATCTTCTACAAACATATAGTGATTCGCACTAACTTTTCGTTAGAATGAGTCAAATACGCGAGCGTTCGTGTAGCCGTCCGAGCTGCATAGACGTAGGGGCCGGACTGAGTAGCACTTAGCAGTGCCGCGGTCGCAACGGCTCTTGCGGCCTACTGAGTTCGGTCCTGTTTGCAACGATTTGCAGCACAGATGTTCGTTTAATGATAATTAGAAGCGAGTGATAGCTCGATAGTGAGTGATTTATCGAAAATTGTTTTCAATTTTTTCGAAATTATGTGCGTATTATTAATTAATTATCACATGCCTGAGAGTTCTCCATAACGTTGTCAGATGCATGTGAAGTCTGCCAATCCGCACTTGGCCAGCGTGGTGGACTATGGCCTATACCCTCTCATCTCTGAGAGAAGACCCGTGCCGAGCAGTGGGACTATAATGAGTTGATGATGATGAGATGCTGAGGTTATAGGTTATAGTTTTGTTATTTTATTTTGTGTGTATGCTATGTGAAGTGCTGTAATATTGTGCGTAAATAAATACTCCTTTCATTCAAATTCAGATTCATCTATGGGCTGAAAAAGTACAAGCACATTTCAGAATATCGCCGGCAACTAAAATTGCTTAATATTCGTAATTCGTATTTTGGGGTATAATTTATTGGTGTCTGAACCCCAGTGAACAGCCCAGTGGTTAAGAATCTTGAAGCTCCGGTGGGTCGGGGTTCAAATCCCGGCACGCGCATCTAGGTTTTTCGAAATTGTTGTTTATAATTGTTTTTCAATTATGTGCGTATTAGAAATAAATTAATAATTGCTTTAACGCTGAAGAAAAACATCGTGAGGAAACCTGCATACCTAAGAGTTCTCCTTAATCGAGCGACAACAGACGATCATTCGGCATAGGACCACCACCATCAACATACATGTTTTTTTCTTTCTTTCTCACTTTCTTTCTTTCCCTCTCTCTCTCTTTCTCTCTCTCTCTCTTTCATTCTTTCTCTCTTTCTTTTTTTCTGTCTAATGCGTGCCAACCCATTATCGTGATAACTATTCTTGGAAGCTTCTCAGTCAGTCACGGTATTCGCTAGAGTTTGAATACTTCGGCCTATTTAGACCTTTATGGCAAATAAATTTACTAGTAAGTATTAATGAACAGAGTTGGTCTGAACGGTTCAAAGAAATAGGATAATATTATAAGGTACTTAATATTAAATGGAATTCCAACCTGTATTTAGTTGAACCTCGTTAGCTGACTAATTCTCTTTGTCGGGCTGCGCAGGGTTAGCAGATCTCTAAACATATTCTGAATTAGAACTTAGTACGATATAAATAAATGATCAATAAAGTCGTATATTTAGAACGTATACCTACAATATACAGATCTGAAGATACATTGGTGAGCGTATATGATGGATGGAGACCCTGAAATTCATTGAAAGCCGTGACATTTTTCAATAAGTGAGAATACTGCTTAACTCTAGGGCTTGCTAGAAAAATAAAGATTAATAAAGACAAAGATAGCCACGAGAAAGCGTTAGTGATTTTGGAAATGGAGACGATTAGAAGCGTTTGCCATCAGACGCTCTGGTAAGGAGATGGGTAACATCTTTCTGGGTAGCACAGTGAAGAAATGATTATGTACTCATAACTGCAGATAATCATCATACGCGGGTCTCCTCCTTTCAGGCTAAGGCCATAATCCATCACGCTGGCAAGGCGTTAGATACTGCGGCCTGCACGTTATTATCCGTGTACAACTGTGTTTGCTATGATCAATTTTTTCATTACTTCTTTAGCGAACATTGGTCACAGCTCTTTTAAGCAAGCAAAAAGTTAACAATTTCTAGTCTTAATTTTTTATGACTATTAAAAGTGTTAAATACTTTTGGCAACCTTGAATGCTATGCTAAGCCTCGACTGGAGCAGACCGAGATACGTACAAAAGTTTTAACGTCTCCTAACAAACGTCGTAAAAACTAAGAGGCTGTTTCACAGTCATTTCGCGTCATATATCAGGGCCAGTGGTTATGATGCGCGGCTATTAACTGCAGTGGTTGCGCCTACTAACTGGATATTGCGTAAGGATACTTAGGGAAACTGCTGGCACAACACAACGGTGTACAAGTACTTTATAATGGTATGGATACAAATCTATACATTATGATAATGTAAAGTAGTCATTTCTTTAGATTAAAACATTTTTGATATACTTTGATATACTTAGAGATTTCTGAACGCAGTAATGTTTTTAGTTTTTGTTTGATTGTTAGTATTCGGCAATTATACAAAAACAGGACGAAGACCCGCGTTCTACGGAGCAGGCATACGGAATCCCCGCATGAATGTCTTCTTCCGACCGTCATCGTGAGTTATACACCGTGTCGACCTGAGCCGAGGACGAGTCTCGCAGGAGGTACATCCCATCGTCGCCCGCTTCTCGGGGCGGAGTTGCGTATTCAGGTCAGGGCTTTCACGTCCGACGCTGTCTCTCACTCCTACCCCTCTCCAACTCACTTTAAGTCTCGGTGAGCCCTTCCGGTTCCCCACGAAAAGCTCGGTATAATTAGTATATATTTTTTTTAGTGTAATTTCAGAATAGCAAACGAGCATGCAGGCCACCTGATGTTAAGTGGTCTCTGCAGCCTATGGACATCTACATCTGAGGTTGTGTGTGGATGCATTGCTACTCCTGAGGACTACCTTGGAATGCTTCCCGTCCAGTCTGCCTAACTACACCCTTTAAACCGAAACACAGCAGTTCTCACACTGCTGCTTCACGGCAGAAATGGGTGTAGCGGTGGTGCCGCCGCAGGCGAGCCTTCGACATAAGACTGTACCACCATAGTTCGGTGAAGCCGTAAAGGCCAATAATGCCAACAGCATGTGACATTAGGAAAAAAAAACAAACAATGGCTGAGTACATTTGAATTGAACTTTAACTGAACGCTTTTGGTTAGACCTTAAGTAAGTTTCGTATAGTAGAATCAGTTACACAGCTTGACCTCCCTGTAGAAAGCACAGTCATGTACCCGAAAGGTCAAATAATAATAATCGACGACCCGTATGGCGCCGTAGGCAATACTCGGTCTGTCGTGCGCAGGGTCCTGGGTTCGATTCCCAGCAGGGAAGAAATTTTAATGATGGATTTAGATTTCTGTACCAGGTCTGGGTGTTTGTGTGCTTGTTTCTTTGTGTATTCATGGCACCCACGACACGGGATAAATCATACTGTGGGGCTATGAGTGTGAAACGTTATTTATTTAAATAAAATGGTAGTTTATACGCACAGCAGCGGCATGCGTGACTTTTAAGGCCCAACCACACACATTGTTTCATCAAATTGCCGGCGGAAGATTAGATCTAACTTAAACGTATTGAAGCCAATTCAACAAACATCTAAATTTCGATTGAGTTTATGTCTTGAATAGGTTTGACTAAAAATATTAAATCTAAAATGCAATATGGACAAAATAGAACGATCCTTTAGGTGGAAATTCAAACTCGTCTTTTATGTTACTAAGTAAGAAAATATAATTCTATGACAGATGGTAAATTGACAATTCGTATGAAAGAAATAAAATTAACGGAGCTTGTATTTAAATTAAAATACATGCAAAACTAGAGCACCACAATGCCATGTCACACTTTGCATACAAGTTGTGCCGGAATTTATGTATGTTTATACGCATTACCCCTAATTCGTCTACTGGACTGACCAGTACATGATTTACATGCTTGCGGTACTGATTTAATCAACCGATCAAGTAACCAATGGATATGCAAGAAGCTTAAAATGTAAACGGTATGGTGGTAGAGTCTTATGTCAAAGACTCGCCTGCGGCGGCACCACCGCTACACCTATTTCTGCCGTAAAGCAGC
>DWKW01001451.1:0-12676 GCA_018250115.1 Doberes anticus | reverse complement strand
TAACAAACAAACATACAAACTTCCGCATTTATAATATTAGTAGGATTAATAAAATATATGTGCGTGTTCATTTTGTGTAGTTCTAATTGTGTTAACAATATAGTAAATAATAATACGATGTTATTATAATCTAATATAGTAACCATTATAAAAAGAATTTAGAGATAAAGATGAAATAAGATAAATATTCACACTTACCGAGTATAGAGGGAACTACCATCAACATTTAGTCAAATATAAACACCTCTCCTTGTGTCAAATTGTTATCTAGAATTGCTCAATGCAAGAATTTGAACATATCAACTAGTAACTCATATTTGAAAGTGTTGAAAATTCATTAGAAGTGAAGAAGTAGATACTAATACCAATTTATAAATTCCTTCTTTATTTATACGTACTTATCCAGATAAGGAGTTTAATGTAAGAGGATTAAGGATAGTTTTTGGTAGTAACCAAATTTAATTTATAAAAGCTTGTTCGAAATGACACCATTTCTATTTAGTACCTGCTTACCAATTTAGTATTAGTTTATTGGTCTAAAATTATTTAATAGTATCTTTAGATTATTTATTAATAAATAATTGTGAAATAATAGTTCATCAGCACAATAAAATATGCTTGAGTTACGTACCTACTACGTATGCATTAACACGTTTTTTAATAATTAGATATTTGTACACAATTTTGTGCGAAGGTCGTCGGGTCGCGTGAGTTCCATTCACCGTACGCTTCGCACGTTAACGCACTTAACTGAAAATGTAAAGGGTACATAGTTTTAAGTATTTAGGTAATAGGTAAATACCATTTTTTATAATACCGAATCTAAAATAATTTATGAAACTACCTAAAAATATTTTTCATTCCAATAATTTTATCTATTTATAAAATAAAGACAATAAAAAGAATTTACATTCAGTAACCACCGATATTATTTACGTATTTACTGAGGTCAGATTATTGACTAATAAAAGGAATTTGAAAATATAAAAGACATATTCAAGAGTAAAATGATACATAAATATAATATGTTGATATTTTGAAATGGAATATTTGAAATAATATACTAAATATATTTTTTTGTAAATAGAAATACAACTACTACAGGTTAGGAACTTCTGGATGTCTCCGATTAACTTCGATTATTTTTTATTAGTTAACCCACAAGAAGCACTAGGCCGGCACAAATTTTTTTTTCATTATTTTAGTCCAAAAAACGTTCACTGCGACCATAAATATTATGTTATCCGTAACATTACGTACAATAACACTGGTTATACGTGCAACTCCTACATGCACCGAACAGCATTCTGAGCGAGCTGATACTGTGAACCACGGTGTTTTCCCAAGCGCAAATTGCACACCGCACCGCTACCCGGTAACATCGGGGCCAAGGCCGCTGTTGTGGCTGTTGCGAAGTCTTCGTTATGTCAGACGCGTTCTACTTATGCAATGCTTACCAATTTAATGCAGTTAGATGACCCCAGCGGGCGCTCTATATAATCAATTAGTATTAATTCCTGTAATTTGATTTTAATAAACGATATATATAAATCACCATACTATATAAGTAACGTTAACTTTTCATAAAAAGTTTACGTAAAATTCTGAAGGTGGGAAATATCATAATAAAAAAATCCATAAAGTAAAGAGGTGAGCAGTTAAAGAATAATATTAGAGACGTTTTATTGATATTGATAAATGTTAGCACTCTGTCACAATTCTGAAGTTAGTTCCAAATAAACAAACAACCATTTGCAAAACATATGTTAATGAACTAGCTTCCGAATAAAAAAGGGTACAATAAGATAAAGATGCAGGAGAAAAAAAACAGACACCCAGTTTTTACGAAAAGCTAGTTGATTTCCGCAACTTCCGGCGGGGATTTAGATGACATTTTGTATTATTTATGTTCAAAAAAATTCCCTTTTAAGGAAAGCCTATATAATAAAATCAACATGCCTCCCAAGTGTCCCATTTCATCTATCTGCAGTGTTTAGCTGGGTTATGTCAGTCCAGACATTATCTTTTATATAAGCTGCACAGTTGTGGCTATTGCAATACTTATATCTTTAAAGGCTAGTTAGACTAGACTAGCCTAGAATCATAACTCGATAGATCAGAATTATAGATGTAGTATACATATACTCATCGATTTACATAATATATTAGGTTTAATATGTACCATAGACAGGCAATGCAAAAAACAGTGTTATCGTACACTGTTTTTTACTTTGATTGCAATGAGACATAAACGAGACCTGTCATGTACAGCTGCAGTCGTGGCGTAAGGCAGTCGATTCCCTTCGGGATATTTGGAACCCGGCGAGCAGGTGCAGGTGCACCAGCCGGAAGGTCCCTTCCGCTTGTCAATTCAATCCTCAAGGAGCGGATAGCTTCAAAAGTCTTGCTACCGGCCTTATGTTGGTTGAAAATCATGCACAACTGAGCATAGATTTTCTTTCCTTGGAACAGGGATATTAATTGCTCTCTGATACATCATGCAACATAGCTCAGAAATAAATAAACACTAGCCGGTATAAATGGCGAAAAGTTAACTCTTTGTAGATTTCTTGTGATAATGCTAATGTTAACGACGAATTATCTATCAACATGTATCGCAACTGCGCTAGAACGTTTGTTTATGTAAGGGCCGTAGGAGCATGGTTATACGTGCCCTACTATTATACTGTTTTTAATTACAATTTTAATCAGGGTATTTATGTGGTGGTAGTCTTGTCGAAGGCTCGCTTGACGCGATACCACCAGTGCACCTATATTAGTAGTAACGCAGCATTTTCGGTCTGAAGGGTGTAATTAGGCATGTATTGGACAACCAACTTAGTCCTCATGAGTTGCAACACATCCACATACGACCTCAGGCAGAACTTCGGTCCTTTTTGAGACTGGATGTGGATGCTCGTTTGCTACTTTTTAAATATAAAAATAAACTGTTTCTCTAAATTTTATTCATTCGTTTGGACTGGTAATAATGCGTTTTGAAGGCGTTGCTAAACGCTTAAATCAACTTTATCCACGATTAGTTGGACCAGCAGATCGCTCTGTACATAGGTTTGTTGATCTGGCGGATTATGTATCACGAGAGTGACAGAAAATGTGATCGTAGAAACTCAAAGCACCGTCCACTTGAAGCGTGAAGTAACATCTTAATTATTATTATTTAAGTAGCAACGATCTCAAACTGGATTGACTTACTATTAAAATCGAAGGGTCCCTATGGCCACCTTCCACCTCCAGCATTATACAGCTCGATGATACCATATTATTATTATAAATTATTGTCAACAGAATCAAAGGCATGTACAAAATATAAAATTAAGAATAGTGAGAGAAAACCAATATGTACAAAGTTACACTATGTGGCAGGGCCCATGCTGGGGCGCTCGGGCTTAGTCGGCTTTTTTTATTTTTTTAAAGACGTTAGCAATATTTATTTTATATCTCAAAAACTTCTGAAGTTCTAAGGAAGCCCCATTTCAATAAGTCAAATAAAATGTTTACAACTATGAGCGCTGGAACCTTTCAGTGGGGTAGAAGGTTCAGGGAATTTTTGGGGGCGTTAAGCCGGTCTATAGTGCAAGGAACATCGGAAAATAAACGAAATAATACAATATTGAAATGCTTCAGTCAATTTAATACATTTAGTTCTGTAATAGAAGATAATACTTATAAATCAATTAGGACCATAACAATAACTATACAAATTACTCCTATGAAACAGGTAATAAAAAAAAAAAAAAGTTAATTAACAAAACGCTATTAGTTTGTGAAAATTGTAAGTCGTTATAAACGATGTAAAACTGTTTCGACATATGATAAAAATGTTAAAAAATACAATCGTTTCTATTGTAGGTAATCTATGTAATATCTAATTACACCTACCTTAGTAGTAGATATATTTAACAAAATGGTGCATAATTGTAACTATTTTATTAAATTTGATATTAATATTGATAAAAACTGTAATGCTTATTATTACGACGTCACTAATTCCATTTTTCTATACTTCTTTCTAAGTGTCGATACCGGGTCTTTAAACAGTATAGGATCTAAACGAAGAACGGAGCGTAGAAGCGGCATGTAGCCCCATGCAGCGGCAAACGTATTTAAGCAGGATTGCCTTTGCACAAAATGTTCCGGGTCGCTCCAAGAAGACCTAGAAACACAACATGTTGATGTTCAAATGTCGAAGCCCACTACTAGAACGCTATAATGTGACGCAATCTTACACGTAATGAAGGAAATTATGCAAGAGCAGGTTATTCTAGTAAGGCTATATAAAGTCACAAGGAAAGACTAGTAAGCAAACTATAATACTACTTCTATAGTTCACGCAAAGTGATTACGATTTATCTTTTTTGCTATCTTAGTAAATCTATTTAATTATAGATTGTAAGTTACGGTAAGGCAATTCGGTAATTTGGGGCCCTAGCACCTACGAGTTTTGATAGTTTACGAAAAACTAAACGGAATTTTGTTTTATTTCAAACATCTACTAACAGCGCCCCTAGCGAAAAAAGAGAGAACTAACAACGGGTTGTCTGCTGTGGGTAAAACAGCATCGATGTATGGAATAGCATGAATTCTATTTGGGTTTTCTTAAACTAATAAAACTTGTTCTTGTGCCTAGGACCTCAGGCCCAATGAATTTTCTGTGACCTGAGTGAAACGTAGAACTTATAATGATTACGAACAATCATTTGCGAAAGCTTCAGTTTGTCTAACTGAAGTACAACGTGACACAAATCTTTTTTTGTCTCGCTCAGCAAATACGTAATGTTAGAGGTTGTCCTTGTTTCATGATACGACTTTAAGTCTTGAGGTAATGTAACAATGATCCACCAGTTCCATAATCAATACTGGAATAATGGACATTAATCATAACAATATGTAGTTCATTAGACAGATAATCTGTTATAACCTTGCTGTTAGGAAACAGCAGGGTTTCCTTAAAACAATGTTTAGTTTATTTGTAGTGACCTTAGACAGAAATTTTTACTATCACATGGGATATCATGTTGCAACTTGGATAAAAGATTATTATAGCATTTAGCTCTTAGGTAATCGACGATTATCATCTTTGTGACAAGAGAGATAAAAGATCTCCTTCCGCATAGTATTTTAAGAGTAGGGCACTTCCAGTCACAGCACGCTAATATAATCAAAGTACCTGTACCGGTGGTGTGGCGCCTTGTACCGGCGGCGCTGAGCCAGCTTGAGCGGCGGGCGGCGCGTGGTGTGCGCGGCGAGGCAGTTGAGCAGGATGTCCTCGCAGTTCCGCGCGCGGCGCACAGCCAGGCGCAGCGCGGGCGGCGCGGCGCCGTACTGCGCCAGCAGCGCGCGGTGCACGAGCGCCGCACCCGGCAGCACCATCGAATACGCGCCGCCCCACTTGCTGCTGTAGCCCCATGCGCCCTGTGCCCACCGCTTGCATTAATAATATTACGTCTCGATCATAGCCCCACGGTTGGATCTAACCGATGTCGTGGGTGCCATGGACATACACAGAAACAAACACCAAGAGCTTAAGGTAATGTAAATTCATCGTTCAAACTTCTGTCCCGCTGGGAATCGAACCCTGGACCCTCCGAACGGCAGACCGCACGTTGACCATGGCGCCATGTGGGTTGTCACGATGCACTTGTTCATATTGATTAGCAGCCACGATCACCACGTGGAGGTAATGAGGGGCACGGTATCATTCGCTAAGAAGGCGAGTTTTTTGGAGTGTGGAGCGATCAAATACGCCTAACGGATAATTGTGAACGATTTTTTTACGAACATTCTTGCGAATGAAATCTTACTTTGGATTCATCCCAGAAGTGATTGCGTGCAGGATAACCGACGATGCGCTCGGGGAAATGTTGCCACACGCGGAACGCGAAGTCTAGCTCCTCGGCCAGCAGAGGCGCGTCGCCGTCCAACGAGAACACCGCGGCGGTACCCACCGCCCACAGCGGCTGCCATCGAGCCGACACACCTTCTCTGTTTTAAGGACGTTTGGAAAAAGATAAGTATCAACTCACTCAGCAACGACAACAGGGTAGTTCAAGTTACTTTTCTTATATTTGACGGTGATTTGAACAAAATTAAATAAGATCACATCCTGAGGTAGGCACTGTATTTGTTTCTTTGGTATAAACAACAATACAAATTTGTCACAAAGTATGAACATAAGATAGGTACAAGCAATTAAAACTATTAAAAGTGTGTTCATGAACATTTTGCTTTTACTAAAATGTTTATGGGTTTGTTAAATAGCTGTAAATAAATGGCCATTTAACAAAAAAATTAATTAAAAATTAGAAAGTATCTTGTATTTTTTAAGTAAGGACTAATTAAATTTTTCTATATTCATACATATGGAATAACTTACCCTGGATAATGTGTAGTAGAATCAATTACTGTCACAGGTAAAGGATCACGCAAATCACCTGCCATTCTAGCCAATGATTTCAATGTAGGTGCTGCACGCTCGCTATCCCAAACGAGTACAACCTGTGTTGAAAGTACTGTTACTTATACGTTAACTGTAAAAATCTACAAGCCAATTTTCTTCCATCAAAAAAGTTTATGAATACGGACCAACCTTTTCGCAAAACTCGCTGCTCGCGATGTTTGCAAGCAGCTTATGCAAAGCGGGAGAGGTCGCTTGGACATATAACAAAGCGGTGAATGTAGTGCCCGGAGTAGGTGGCGGAGCTACAACGGGGACAGAGGGTGCCGGCAGGGGTATGGGTGGTGCAGAGGGAGCGGCTGGCGCCGCAGGGGCGGGCAGCGCCGGCGAAGCCACGGGCAGGTGAGCGCGGGAGTCGCCGTACGTAGCCAGTGTGCCCAGTGCGCCTGGAGACGCATTCCAAATAAGCGCCTCTCGTTGCCTTGAACTCCTGTGCGCTAATATTCGTTCCAGCAGTATCTAAAAAAAGACCGTTCTGTAGAATAAACATTGATATTCTGTTTTACAGGTGATTTAATGAATTGTTAAATATTTTTTAAAACAAGCTTTTATTTATAACCTACACTTTTTTTTAAAATGTTACTTATTCAGTTCTTTTTTTATCTTCTGGTTCTACCTACGAGTTCAGGGGTTCTTATGGCCACCTTCTGACTCCTTTATTAGAACATGGTAACGACACAAGGCTATAGCAAGCTTGTTAAGAATCCAACGAGCTCAAACATAATGGAGCTATATTGTTTGATTCAAGTCGCAAGAAAACAAGTTAAATAAAACATTATAAAAGTAAAAATAATACTAATACAATACCTCAATTGTAGTAAAAACAATCTTTTCGATTGACGAGAAATATTGCTCCCATAGTATTTGCGTCTGCTGCCTAAGAGCAAGAATACGCTCAGGAGGAACTGAGCGTACCAGCTCAGGCACCTAAAATAGAATTGTAAAGTAAAAATACTTAGCTTACTTATATAGCTTGTTATTGCCGACAATTTTACTTGGACTTCGGCTTCAATAGAAAGGATGTATTCGATATATGCTTCTTTATGTTTCAGCATAACTTTAGTGTTTATAGACCGATTTTCAAAATTATTTTTGTTTTAAAAGCTGGTCCTATATAACAATTGCAAAAATAACAAATTTATTAAATAAAAATTGTGAATTATCTACAACATACCTGAAAGGTACTGTGACTAAATCAGTACAATTACGAAAAATTTGGAAAATTACTAAAGAACTTTAGGGATATAGAACGACGCTTTTCCACAAAAATCAGCAAAGAAACACATTAATTTGGCTTATTATTATTATTTGGCACATTAATTTCTCAAGTACTTGAATAGAGTTCCACAATATTTTATTTGAAAGGTTACAATCCCAGTCTATTTCCAAATAAATTTGGCGAATGTTTCATAAATAAATTCGAATATAAAATAAATCTTTTTAATTTTTTTTTAAAGAAATACAATTTGTTTTAAATCTGAAAGAATTGTTGAATGAATTTGTAACATTCGTTTTTACTACTTATTAAAAATTTTTTTACCTTTTTTAACTACTTATTAATTGAGACCATATGAATTTAATATTTCTCTTCAGAGATCAAGCAGCTGCAACAAGTGGACTTCAAGGTACATTTGAATATTCATGAATCTTTTTCTATAATAGTTATGTTTACATTTAAAAACTTTATGATAGTCTTATGAAAACTTGGTAAATATCATATACAGATCTTTAGAGTTCAACCTGAACATAAACCAGCATATTGGATTAAATGAATCCATATGTTCTAGGAATATGGCAGAAATTTAAGGTATTCAAATACAGCAGATAAACTTATTGATTTATGTAGTCTTATGTTGCAGGCTAGTTTCTGCAGCAGTGCTTGGTAATACTGGAGATATTCCAAGTTAACTTAGTACTCAGGAGTAGCAATGCATGCATATACAACTTCAGAACTTCATCGTCAGATGTATCATTTGCTAATAACAGAGATAACATTCTAAACAAATAAGTCACATGTTCATAAAAAAGTAGGTGGGCACCCCTCCTTGTGCCAGTATATTTGGGTTGAGATTCTGGCTACATAAATAAGATTTTAATTTACTTATTTTTAGTTTCAAAGATTGTTTTTTTCTGTTAATATTATTTCTATTAATATGATACATATTATGATTTTGAACAGGTATTTACCTACAAGGCTGCCACTTGCGACGTCACTGCAGATCAGTGAAAAACAAACAACAATTTTTCTTTTTACTTGACCTCTTATATTATAACAGTGCATACTACAGAGACTTGTGCTGTATCTCTATCTAGTGGTCTTTGTCAAAGTAAACACAGTATTTAAGTCTAACTATATGCATTACAACTGTGAAACTCCCATTCAAATACATTTATCCATTTTTGTGTGATTGGTGACTGTGAAACATACAAATTAAATAGTCTAAAAAATATTATTTTGCTTTCAAAAACACATGAATAGCATATAACAGTAAAATAATATCAAGTATCAAATGGAAAGGTATCAAAGAAACAATAAAGTACGTTAAATAATAAAACCTGTAATAAAAGACGCTCATCTGCCCAAATCACAGCTCTACGCCAATCAATTCGTTCATCGAATGGCAGCCTCCAGCCATTGCTTAACAGCACTGGGACACATCCTGCAGACAATGCCTCAAGAAAACGATATGAGCCCAGCCTTCTTCCTCGTGCAACCAAGCAAAAAGTTGAGTTTGCTAAGAGTTGTTCATAATCAAATCTGAAATTATCATACTCAAAGCTTAATTTAAAAATAAAACAGATGTTTTAATTAAAATTTTGTCTAGACAATTTTCCATGTGTATTTTAAGTAATAGTGTTATGAACTACAAACAATCTTATTAATAATTATTACTTGTCATATTCCTTATTATCCTCATCACATCTCTCATCTCTCAAGTCTTTCCATGATTTACCATGCCTACATGTGGTAACCAAGATGAGATTATCTCCATCATGTAAATGCCATAAGGAGTTTCTGGTTTCACTACCTATACCATGAACATATCGTTTTCCTTTGAATGCAAGCAAATGTCTTTTGGGTGCTGGAAATAGATTGGCAGTAGCCGCTGGAGGTGTTCCACCACGCTCTGGGTGTTCTTTATGAAACAAAGGCAAGGAAATGTCAAAACCATCCCTAAAAATTGTTTCTGATGCACTTGCTCTGGCCAAGATTGCTTCACCGGGATCAAACCCTAATGCGCCTTCATCATAGTCAGGCCATGTACCAGCATATAAATTAAATATTAAGTGATTACGACCATTTTTCCAGTATGGCAGATGTGTTAATCTAGATGCTACATCAGCAATATGCTCTGGCGATAGAGGATCCGCATCTAAGGTGTCCACTGCAGGCACAAATAGACAGGCTTCGTTAGGATCTCTCGTAGCGTATCTGGATTCACGTATAACTGATAAAACTTTTCGGTATGTAGCACTAACTGGACCGTCCGTTGGATAAACAAATACTTTAGGGTCGCTACCGCAGTTAGAGAAATCAAAACACGTTTCCATGCGGCACGATTTAGTCGTAGAGTCTGGATTTCTTTTCATGCGTGAAGGCGTTTCGGACAATTCGTCGAGAGTGGCGAAAGAGGGTAATTGATCAAGGCGACTATGCTTAAGTTCAGATGTATAACGGAGTCCTCCAAAATAAAAATAAATAATAAATATACATGAAAAAATTACAAGCACGTAACGTTTTTTCGCCTGCATTTTTATTAATGCTATGTAACTTTCGTAATATAACTACATTTTGTATAAAGCCTTCAGAAGGCACATTTATATATGAAGCCGGATGAATCCATTTAGACTATTTTAACAAAACAAAATTCATATCAATAAAAACAGACAAAACAAATAGAAACAAGATAATTATTTAAAAACTATGCTTCGCAGCTGACATTAAAAATGTTGACTTTTGAGTTTGACAATTTCGCAGTGACATACTGTGACACCATATGAATGGGGTGGCCAGTACTGCAGTTTTACGGCGGTTGCAGTGTCGTTTTTTAAATGTTAAATCTAATCAGAAATTAATTTATCTATTACTTTCCAAAATCGAAACAATAAATGAAATCATTCGTAAGTATTGCGACTAAAATGTGATACTTATCAATTTCAATAACAGAAAATAGAATAAACACAATAATATAAATATTTAAATAGGCATTTTATTGCTATAATAACTTGTATGAAGTAGAAAAACATCAAGAGATTTGAAAAACAAAAAATTAAACCTTCGCGTTTCGAATCACCCAATCATATCCTACAAGTTATGAACTCAAGTTGCAGTGAATTACTTTCGTATATCATCATATTTCGCGCATAAATAGCGACTAGACTGGCGATACTATTGTGTTGAGGGAATCGTCTACGAATCGCTTGAAAATGGAAACATCAAGCTTTTTATGCGTTTTCAACCACCTCTTTAATGGTGTCTAATGCTAATGCAATACCACCTTTCCGCCGTCGCATCTCTCTTCGAAAACAGAGAGTTAGACATGCAAAGGTCAATAGTTTCCACGTTCGTTCTTGCCTCGAGCGTGCATCCAGTGGAACAAACTCCAGTGGACAAAACACGTTGGGCTAAGACGTGCGATTTTCTGATATTGCAAATATTTACAGGTAATGGTTAACACTTAACCATCAGGTGGCCCGTCCAACGTGTAATACACAGTGCAGGTAAAAAAATATAAATAGATTAATTTACTTCGTTTAATTATTTATTGAAAAACGTAGTATATGGCGAGGATTTTTTAATATTTGCCTTACAACTAAGTTACAGATTCATAATTTGAATTGCGGAATCTTCTGTAACATTATCCATGATGAGTCCAATTTAATATGCCAAAATTGATGTTTTTTTACAGAATCAGAACTTTAGAAAGAACATGATTTTACTTTCACAATTACTTTTGCTTCTCTCTAAAAATACTTCTGTTTTAGTATTTCGGGTGGCGCTCAGGTGGCGTTTGAGATCAGTTCAAACTTGGTTTCTTTTTTCTTTAGAGGTTTTTTTTCTTTTCGGTTTGTATATATGTATAATATAGCTCGACAGTCAGTATATAATTCATATTTAATTCTTAATATATCATTTCTAACCCACTTTGCCACACTTTCTTGCCTGAGCATCATCTGCAGAGCTTCATCCTCTTTTAAATGACTCAGATCTGCTGCGTTTATTTTAATTTCACATCTGTCTGCACCATCAACCTGAAAGTGCATATTATAGATTCAGTCACGAAGAACGGAATTAACGTGCTATGGTAACAGTCATCATGGCCCTGACAACTGTACCGCTGGATTCCACCAGCCCGTGCGATCATGAGAAACAGCATGGATGCTCTCTCATAGCCGCTGCTAACGATTGCTGCTCCAATATGCTTTACCGAAGCAGAAGATGCGCTGTGGAAGAAAGGACAAGCCTAGACTTCCAATCTCAGTAAACGCAGCAGCAGCCAATTAACAGCGGTATCCACCGAGGAGGCAAAAGTCAATCGTGGCAAAGGAGCAAAAATGAGTCGAGTTAATGAGAAATAACAAAAGGACGAGGATATCGTGTGGTTTACTCCATAGCCAATGAAATCTAGCAAGATGTCGATATGCGGGTGGGTTTCGCAGCACGGGTAATTCTCCGCGACAATAATCTGCCTCCTTAATAACCTAGCTTTGTGCTGTGATTCAATGGAAGATTGGACATGATCAAAGCCTTAAAATAAAATTATTATGAATTGGCCCAAAACCGCTCCCCAACCGCTTCCGTGTTCAATGGGACTACAGGGAAAATATAATTTTAGTTCCTGATAGTACTAATGAAAAAATGAAGTACAAAAATATGCATAAAAGTACATAATGTATACATATTACCATAGCTGGGAACCGTTAATCAAATAATTAACTTCGGTAATCGCTAATCGGTTACTAAAAAAGTTAACTTCGTTAAACGTTAAACCGTTACATTTCGGAAGATTTAACGCAAGTTAATCGTTAACACGTGATAAAAATTGCATTTTTATATCGTTGCGTTAATGATCTACTTATAATAGCGGTTTTCGGGTTCTCTTGTCTCACACGCGCCGGTGGGAACGCGCGGCGCTTGTAAATAGTAGGTACTGTACTAACGATTTAACGGACTTGAGGAAATTTAACGGAAGTTAACGA
>DWKW01001450.1:0-12676 GCA_018250115.1 Doberes anticus | reverse complement strand
ATTTGCCATACAAGGGCATCTTATCGCGATTTCATGATTATTTTTATTTATTTATATTTATTGGTCATTAAACCAATTACACTAATTAACACAGATTATAGAGAAGTTTACCTAATCAATATTTACGCAATCAATAATACATAAACAATTCATAATCTGTTATCAGAAACAAAGGTCCCTTGATGTTATTTCGAATTCGAATCATCTTCTGACATGATTCTCCTCCTCCTGATAACAAAAAATATATGTATAAACAACAAGAGGGAACAAATTTCGTTTACTTACTGCAATTGCACATCCTTGGTGCAAAAATGCAATCTATCATAGTCCAGCCCACATTCACCGACTGCAACAACCTTTTCACGATTCTCCGATATCAATGTCCTCAGATCAATCAAGTACGATTCAGGATTAGCTACGAAGTCATTGCACCTCGTCGGGTGACATCCTACGGTAGAAAACAACCGGGCTGAAAATTCCATTACAATTTCTTATGACATAATAATTGACGAAATTTCAGAATTCTAGTCGGTGTAGTCTAATCAAAGGAATGTGTCACTAAGTATGATTCTCGCTTTTTTTTAATCAAGAGACCATTACAGAGTAATGGATCAGTAACCAACATGATGATGACATTTAACATTATTTAAAACGACCACCTGAGGTTTACAACATTTAAGTATGATATATTATGTTTATTATCCTATATTACAACAAAAATAATGTTTTTTATAATGTTGAATGAATGAATACACTGTATTCCACACAAAAAAAAAAACATTTAAATAACACTATACTCATAGGTCCACATAGAAACAAGTACACACACAAACAGGCAGACCAGGCACTGGAAATCAATCCCAGGACCCAGTGACAGGCAGACTGCCATGCGTACCATGGCGCCATATGGGTTGTCGAAAAGAGTGTAACAACAACTATTGTAAGTGTATAAAAGTGTATGAGAATTCCTGTGTTGAGAACGCAATATGAGTTTGATAGGGTGCACAATTTAATTATCTATATATGTTATAATAAAAAAATATGCATTAATACCAAATCTGAAAAATAACACTATAATTTTTCTTTTCTAATTTTTTTTTTATATTGACAGAATAGCAAACAAACATGCAGGCCACCTGATGTTAAGTAGTCAGTACAGCTCATGGACATCCACTCCAAACCTCAACTAAGACTGAAGTCCTATCTGTGGTTGTATGTGGATGCGCTGCTACTCTTGAGGTCTTAGTTGAAATACCTCCTATCCAATGTCTTCTGCCTAACTACACTTTCCAAATACAACTGTAAAAATTATTTAAATAAATAAATAACGCTTCACACTCACAGCCCCACAGTAGGTTTTTTTTTAACCTGTGTCGTGGGTGCCATCGACACACACATAAACAAGCACACAAATACCCAGACCAAGTACAGAAATCCAAATTCATCATTCAAATTTCTGCCCCGCTGGAAATCAAACCCAGGACCCTCTGAATGGCAGTCCGCACGTTGACCACGGCGCCATACGGGTTATCATAAATACATTGCTTATATTAGATAAAAAGGTAAATAAAATAAATATTTACAATTTGTTCTGCACATATCAAGAGCGTTCTTGCTGTCCTCAAGGCATCCTCCGGTCAAGATAATCTTATCCATACCAGATTCCCAAGACCGTTGCAGAACCTTATCTAGGTCAGGTGCATGTTTCTTAGAGCCATGGTACACACCTTGGTACATGGCGTCTGTAAGGTTTGCCCCAATATCTGTCAATAGATATGAGGAATTACATAATTATTAATATATAATTATTAATATGAAGTATTTTATTTGTATCAATATACAACAACTGTAGAGTTAGGATATTTTTATTAGTGCAAAGTAGAATACTTAATTTGTTTTAATGTAAGTCAAGCAGAAAATAGATACCTACTTTGACTTATCTACGAAAAAATAATGTTTTCCTTCACTGTTAAAGCAAGCAATAATTAATTTACAATGTAATAAATATTTATGTGATCCCAAAGTTTAAAGAAAATCGCCTGTGGAAGATATTATTTGTGTTCTGATTGTACACCAGCCCTTGTTATTCTTTGGCTGCATTAGGTTATAAAGGCAGGAGTGCAGATGTGATCCTATGGCAATTCTGTTATCTTAGATCTAATAGGAGTATTAATTAAACGATCTATACAATAAAGATAACATTCCTTTGTAATTTTTCCTATAAATATAGATAATTACTCATTGACTTCTTGATTTCGACAAAACAACTCTGCAATCGAACAGTCTAAAAACATTTAAATACTTACCTATATATCTTCTTAAAGTCGACATTATCCTCATTAATTTTTCTTAGTACTGCCAATGTAGTAGAATTTCAATTTTTAATTAAAACAAAAGTCTTAAATATCCCGCTAGGATCATTATAGGTTAGGTTTCTCTTTGAGGTGAATTCACAGTTTATTTGAATATGGCTGAGTTATTTCTTTTTCATTTACAATTATACAGATTTGGTAGGTATTACGCTAATCGGAACAGAGAACAAATAAGGAAGTCTTTTCAATTATACGAATTTATGTGAAAATGGAACGAGCCAATACCTACATCAACAATAGATTACCTCCAAATTGACATCAACAAAATGACATGTAACTATGTAAGGTGTAAAGTAGGTACTCTGTGAAATCAACTGCAATCTTTGATTGATGGAGACATACAGGAGTCAGATAGAACATCAGATATTGTAATCGGGACATTTCATGAATAAATTGAGAGTAAATTATTTTTATCGTCACACATCATGTTTTCTATCAAATTATATATTTTAAGGTTTTTACAATTGTTCCGATATTTCGCACTTTTATAAATTGAAACACTACGAGGAAATTATTCTACCAGGTACTCCACAAGATTGGACCGAGGAAAATTTTGGCCAGTCCTAGATATGTTTCTTTACTTATATTAAGGACTATGGCCTATACTCTCTCATCTCTGAGAGGAGACTCGTGCCCAGCAGCGGGACGATAATGGGTTGATGATGATGACTTATATTAAGTACTTATAGACATACGCAAATAAACGCGTGACGGGAAAAGTTCGAAGGGTACTTACTTAAAAAGCTTTTATATAACTTCACATAATTTTTTTTAATGATGTTTTAGTTTGTTTTCTGAGGATTGTCAAGTGTTAGGATTGTCTAAATACAATATTTAGCCACATAGGCATACAGGCGACACTCTAACGTACTTTGATTATCCATGAATATAATCACCTAGATTTTCATAGTGAAATACATTTAAAATTATTGTTTCGGTAAAATAATGTTTTTAATAATTTGTATAAAAAACGCTTAGGTACTAGGTAAAGTTAATTCAAAGGTGAGGATTTTTTTTTAATTTAAACGGAATAGCAAACGAGCATGCAGGTGATATGTGGTCACTACATCCACATCAAACCTCAAGTAGGATGGAAGTCCTATCTGAGGTTGTCATATACAACCGTCATACCATACATACGTCAAGTGTAATGGAATAGTAAAGTAACACTCCAGAGGACTAAGTTGGAATGCCTCCTGTCCAGTGTCTTCCGCCTTACTACACCTTTCCAACAGAAACACAGTAGTTTTCACACTGCAAATACCGCAAATAAAATTCGTTAGTGAATCACTTCAAGAACCAGGTACCGTACTTTGATTTCTGGTTTACAATTTATTATATTGGTCGTTCCGTTTTTTAATTGTTTATCTTTTTGTTTTTACAGAACATGCTGCTAGCAACAATAACATATCAGATGATGACTTGCATGGACAGTTTCGCGATGTACTCAATGATGAAAATTCTAATGATTAGATACTATGGTGATGATGAAGATGATGAAAAAACAATCAAATAATTTATATTTAAAATAAAATAAATTTCTTTAAAACACAACTACTCCGAAAAAAAATATTTTTCCCTATATATATGCAATATATTAAATTATTTTTAAAATGATTAATTATTACTTTAATTATAAATTTTATCTTAGATATACATATTAAAAGCAGTAAGTATCTTTCAAATATTAAGATATGTTACTATGAAGCGCATACGCATAGTGCTCTCGCGCTCATACTCATGGTTGAGTAATTTTTGTGTTTAGGGGATGTTTGGTCATTGCAATTTGTCTGACTGATTAAATATAACATTGTAATAGTTATCTTAATAACATATAAAAAAATCAGACATTTAAAAATAAATTAAGTTCATTTATTTTTTTTACAGCTTTAAAGCGTCTGATAAAAGTTTTGGCCCATGGAAAGTGTCTGATTTTTTTTATATGACTTCAGAGTAATATTCTACAAAACATATATAAAAATCAGTCATATAAATTTAAGTTAAGTAACTCTGATTTTTAGTTACCTTTCTCACCTGGTACCTGCGCAGGTGTCACTGGGCAAGCTCCACAAACATTCAGGTATTAAAAAGTACACAACAGACTACTGAGAACCGAAAGTTATATGCTTTAGAAAATAAGTTGTGTCTTACGGCTCTGGGATCTTGGACTAAAACACATAAGTTGCTGTGCACATTAAAATTCATAAAAATTATGCTCGTTATTCGAATCGAATATCGTACTCCGTACACTGCGAAACAAAGAATAAGGTCTGAGTGAGATAGCATGAGACCGGCCGCCATTCATGATTCCATAGCCAGATAATATGTAACAAATTAGTTACTACATGCGAGCACCGGGGAGCGCGATAACCTAATGTCAGTACTTGCTTAATTTAGGACTGCCAACTCTACTAATATTACAGTACTGTACTGTACTATATTTCGGCTCGGCGTCGAGCGGTGTACTATATTATACTTTCTGCTATAAAATTATTATAGAAATGTTATTTTATTCGATAAATATTTAATTTAAGTTCGAACGAAAGTGCCGCCGACCCTTACTTAGTAGTAAACTAAGTGTAATACACATCTTTTTTTTTTCACCCGTATTTATGTCTCCTGTAGACAGGAAAGGGGAGAACGATTTATGCCTTACGTGCCCTCAAAAGCAGGGAACCGCAAAATTATTTAATTATGGCAATTTTATTTGTGGCTTGCATGTCCGTTTGCTATTCTCTTAAATGTAAAAAAAAAATGTTTGTTGCTAGCTATCTTTCTTAGGTCGTCGCCGTATCGTTATTGTTTGATTACAAAGCGGAACGAGAGATAATTACTAATTTGAACTATTCGCCTGCTGGGAACGCATTACCGAGATAAAAAGCATCTTATGCGTAAATGACAGGCCTGGGCAAAAATATTGATAAATCGTTATTTATTTAAATCTAGTGAAGCTGTCAGTACCCGACTATAGAAACGGCTTGACAGGCGGGCACGTCAAAGAGAGGGTTTTTTTTCATCGGAAAAGAATAGCAAACGAGCATGCAGGCCACCTGATTTTAAGTGGTCACTGCAGCCCATGAACATCCACATCGAACCTCAACTAGGACGAAAGTACCATCTTAGGTCGTATGTGGATGCGTTGCTACTCATGAGGACTTAGTTGGAATGCCTCTTGTCCGGTTTCCTCTGCCTAACCACACCCTTCAGACCGAAACACAGCAGTTCTCACACTGCTGCTTCACGGTAGAAATAGGTGCAGCGGTGGTGCCGCCGCAGGCGAGTCTTTGACAAAAGACTCTACCTCCATAAATTATGTTGGTACAGTCTTATGTATACTCGTTTGCTAATATGTTAACAAAAAAAACAATTCGAACTCGGTTCTGGCCGACACTGTGTGTGTGTGTGTTTTTACACGCTCGAGCGAGCGCTGTCATATATAAATGATTTATGGAATGGAAAAATGTTCTATTATATTTTTTGAAATATTTATTTATATCTATTGTATATTCTTGTTAGCGAGAGTGCTCCGATGTTGTTATATGTTTTCATGTATTTTTACTTTGAGATAGAATAGAAGAGATATCACGCACATTGGTAAAAGTGATGGTGGTAGAGTCTTATGTATCTGCAGCAGTGTGAGAACTGTTGTGTTTTGGTTTGAAGGGTGCAGTTAGGCAGAAGACACTCGACAAGAGGCATCCCAACTTAGTCCTCATGAGTAACAATGACTCCACATACGACCTCAGATAGGACTTTCGTCCCGGTTGAGGTTTGATGTGGATGTCCATGGGCTGCAGTGAACACTTAACATACAGGTGGCCTGCATGCTCGTTTGCTATTCCATTAACATAAAAAAGTAAACATACATGCAGACATTCTATAACAACACCGGACCACTCTCGCTAACAAGAATACTTTATAAATATAAATGAATATTTCAAAAAATATAATAGAACATTTTTCCTCTTCATAAATCACTTATATTTGGCAGTGCTCGCTCGAGCATGTAAAAACCGTTATAATAATTGCTTGCCGCTAACTACATAGATAAATAAATAATTATTAAATAACAATTCACACTCATAGTCCCACAGTAGGACCTGCGCCGTGGCGCCAAGGACCATACAGAAACAAGCACACAAACACCCAGACCAGGTACAGAAATCTAAATTCATCACACAATTTTCCACCCCTCTGGGAATTGAACGCAGGACCTGCGAACGACTGACATGTTGACCACGCCACCATACGGGTCGTCAAAGATGTGAAACTAAACACAGATTCATTGCATCGCGCCGGAACGTCTTGAAACTTTAATCAAGAGCCATGTGATGAATTCGCAAGGAAGGATAGGCCTCATTTTTTACTCCGAATTTTACAACCTTAATTCCAAGACGCCGACAGTAAATTCAAGGAAATTCTCGGAATTTATTAGCTCAGCGAATATATAAGGTAAATTTGTAAAACAGCCGATGGTAGATGACGTCCTGACGTAAGCGGTGCACGAGAAATTGGTGAATTATGGAATAATGAAATTTGAGAGCGAACAAGGACTAACTGAACGTCAAGCTCCAGTTGTGGACGAATGAGTGGACGTTTTTTTTTTAAATATAATAGCAAACGAGCAGTCTATGGACATCCACATGCAACCTCAAATGGAACGGAAGTCCTATCTGAGGTTGTATGTGCATTGCTACTTCTGAGGACTAAGTTGGAATGCCTCCCGTTTTGTATCCTTTGCGCCCTTCTAACCGAAACACAGCAGTTCACGTACTGCTGCTTTGCGTTAGAAATGGGCTGCGGTGGTGCCGCCGCAGACGAGCCTTCTTAAGACGTGTTGTATCGACGAATAAAAGTCTTCAATGCTTCGATAAACATTTTGATGGTGGTAGAGTCTTTTGTCGAAGGCTCGCCTGCGGCGGCACCACCGCAGCCCATTTCTAACGCTATGCAGCAGTATGAGAACTGCTGTGTTTCGGTTTGAAGGGTGTAGTTAGGCAGATGACACTGGACGGGAGGCATTCCAACTTAGTAGACACGAGTAGCAACGCATCCACACACAACCATTGTGGATGTCCATGGGCTGCAGAGACCACTTAACATCAGGTGGCCTGGATGCTCGTTTGCTATTCTGCTAATATTTAAAGAAAACTGTTTGTATGCAGATTCGTTATCTCAAACTGCAAGCAATAAAGTCTATAAAAAAACTAAACATGCTAAACAAATAGCTACGTACAATCATTTTATGACAATGAATAATAAAATGTGACGACTTAAACAAAATCTTAAATAAAATTTACGATCTCACACAAAATACGTATCAAAATCATTAAAAAGTCAACTCACTGATCGCTAAACGAAGACGACGTCGTGAAATACGCTTCGCACACTAGCGGTTAAAGAATAAAAGCATAGTTTCCACAAACGCTTACGGCATGTATAAATCCCGAAACAAGGAGCGTGCAAGAATCCGAGGCCAACTTTTTCTAATCGGCAAGGACACGTCCACGGGGCCACCTGTTGCGCCGGGTCACGTGACTTTTTTGCTCCAAGGACGCGCTCCTCCTTCGCCCATTCATGGGCGGGCGCCCCCCCGCTCCTTACGGGGGTTAGAGATTTTTTGCTCCTACGTGAACCCCGAGGGCTTTCACCTACGTGCATTTTCGAGGTCACGGCGGGGATATTCGTGGTTTTGTTTCGGTTCTTTGCCGCGCCTCAACTTTGTTTAGTAAACGTTTTTTGGGTCGTTGACATACGATTGTCTGTTTAGGTCTCTGTCGTCCTTTCTGTTCTGTCTTGTTCGTTTTTTGTATGTTGATCTCATACATCTTACTTTAGTCGCTGATATTGAAGTGTTGTTTATTACAATCTTTTATTTAATCTGCTTTCTTCGTAAGTCTTACGTTCGAAATTCGAAATCAATTTTCGAAGCCATTGCCGACATCCGATGCAGTTGAAACTTAGCTTATTTAAGTAACGTCAGTGTTAGTGAAATAATATGACATCATTGAGCTGATCTGATAATCGGATACTGGCCATATCGTGATTTCATAGCCTTATCGTGTTAGACACCTTCGATTTATGTTGACACACTGAGTATCGGCCATTTTTAAAAACCAGCTTTGAAATAAATTTCTCTAATAGTATAATTTATTTTTAATCAGTTTTTGGTTGCAACATACTATTCCTTCAAGTCTGTAGATTTTTAGTCATAACAACATTAAAAGAGTGTTGTTATCAAGTTTTAATGCTCTAAAATTTTTTGACTGGAATATTATAAATTTTATATCGTCTATAAATATGGTACGGTACTACGATATATAGTCAATGAAAGTAAATTTAAAGTAAGAACTCTGTTTACGGCTGTGTTCTGGACGACGTTAGCAAACTACTATGTGACATGAAGTGCTGGAACTAATTCCTCTAGAGTAGGAATGCGTCATATGTATGTATATCACTTCGTTATAATTGGGAGGATTACGGATGAACGGGGAAGTACCTTGAAAGTAATAAAACTTCAGGGTAATTAAAAAAAAGAAGGCTTATCCTTCTTTCATTAATTACCTTTGCAATTGAATTTCACATTTACACTTATTAACTTATATTTTATTGTTTAATGAATCATTCATTGCATTTTATTCAGTTTCACAGTAGCCTTTGTTAATAACAATTTATTTTGTTTCATCATTCACTACACTTGCAATTGCGTCTGTTTCTTACATCCGTTAACGAATAGTTTATTGTTACTCTATCATTCAATTCACTTGCAGTTACATTTGTTTCACATTTACATTTGCTAACGTAAGCACCTTAAAACCGCTAGATGTTTGCCGATTTGATTCAGTGGCGTCGCGTAAGTTTTAACTCATTGATATGAGTTACTCGCTGAGTTGCACAAACACGTCGCATTTTGCACGCTCGATTCAATTGTGAATCTGCATCTGTTTATGGGTTTTGCGTTCGTTGCCCTATTTTTAGATGTTACGTTATCTTGATACCGGAAGATTGAGCAAGTGAAATCGTGATATTTATTTCGACTATCTGGTTTTGAGATTAACTGGTCGGTAAGCATTTAAAGCTCTGTTGTTGTAAAATTCTATTTCGCAGTTCCGTATTTTAGAAAATCATTCATTATCAATCATAACAAAAGTCTATTTTATGAATCTTTACCAATTAATTGTGTCCGACTTTTTACGGTAATTTCATAATTTTTATATTTAACCCATTTTTTTATGAACTCTTTATCCCATAATAATATTTTGACCTAACAGGAACATTTAACTCATTATAAGATAACGAGTTAAATTACCTCTTTTTTGAGCACAATGCAGTGAAATAAAATCACTTAGCATATTCTTTATTAATAAAAGCCTGCCAAAAAATATCTCATTACATAATTTTATTACTACACCCGAATGTCTGACTGTTTACGTAACTTAAAACACTGCCTTAAAACCAATTTAATCAGTTAATGAAAAGAAGACTCTCATATGTGGAAAAAAAATACGAAATTTATTATCATCGCGATTCTCAACGTTGACGCTAATGATACGGCATCCCATTTTACGTATACAATCTTACACTCGCACAAATACTCTTAATGGGATTGCGAATAATGACACTACGGTAATTCGACTTTCACGTTCAGCAACCGGTATTTGGTATCGATGAAAGTGTGAAACACTTAGGTATGATAAGTTGTTGTTTAATAGAATTAAGCGATGTTAGTCATTTCCCGTTATAAACGGATGTGCATGTTTGGCGTATGATTAAAAATCGGACGTCATCAAGTGCGGATATTGGCAACGCCAGATAAGCCCTGCCGAGTGAATGGAAACGAAGAGTTATGCTCTGGAAAAGTTTTTTCGTACGAATTTTTATTCCTTATTTTTTTTTAATATCAATGGAATAGCGAACGAGCGCTCCGTCCGCCATCTAATGTTAAGTATCACTGCAGCCATGAACATCCAAATTACAACACAAATAGGACCGGAGTCCTACCTGAAATCTTACATGTTGCCACTGTAAGTGTTGCCACTCCCAAAAACCAAGCTGGAATGTCTCCCGTCCAGTGCAGTCTGCTTAACCACACCCTTTCAACGAGCACGCATGGCAGAAATAGGTGCTGCGGTGGTGCCGCCGCAAGCGATCCTACGATATCCATCGAAATGTAATCTTATAGTACAATTCGTTAATGTTTTAGACGGTAGCTTGTTCCTACCTCAAGTAAATTTTTTGTGGAAACGAGTGAATAGATGTAAACATGGACGATTGCCACGAAAATTGTATGAAAGTGAGACAAGAGGCTTCAGCTGGAATGAAAATAAGCGATGAGAAAAATGAAATAGAGTGAATTTTTGAAACGAAATATAATTTTTATCGTATTTATTAATAATCATATCAGATCGAAATATTTCATCAGTGAAGAAGTTTCCTTCTTTCATTACGTTGCTAAATACAATTTTAGTTATTATTTCATAGCTCCCCTGTAGTCAATCAGGAGACTTGAAGTTCGATAGAGTTGATTTCTAAGCACAATGATAGGTATATATTTGATAAGTTTTGTATTGTTTTTCACATGAATTAAAGTGTTAGTCTTATGTAGAAAGCTTGGCACAACCGCCGCCCAAATTCTGCTGTGAAGCTATTTGAAGGGTGAAGTTAGGCAATAGTGGACAGAACGCATTCCAACTTAGTACAGGAGTAGCAATGCATCCACTTATAACCTCAGATGGGACTTCCTAGTTGAGTTTTGATGTCGATGTCCATGGGCTGCAGTGTCCACCGAACACGCAAAATAAAGATGCGTTTATTTCTATCTAAAAATGGTCTCGATATTCAACGCGACACAGATAAAGCAAGCAGTGCAAAAGCTACGAAAACTTCGGACACCGTCCCATCTTCTAGAGGACGAAGAAAATTTCATCACAAACCAATTTCTTCGGCTACTAAAAAAAATATTTTTTTCCATTACCGCCTCACTATTATTAGACTTAACCGGATTCTAATTAAACCCTGTCCCTGATAGTGCACCGTGGAGCTGTAGACTGCGTAATTTACATTAATCCAATAATTGCATGGAGGTTCCTAGTTAGAAATTCAAATGAGATGATGTACTGGGGGGTGGGGCGGTCTTTAGGGAGGTTCGAGACGCGAGGAAACGGTACGGTTTACACGCCGCGATTAGTATCTGATGTTGCCAGGCTATTATTGTGCCTTCGGACGGACGGCTGTACTTTAAAATGTTGCGAACGCCTGCGTTTTAATACAATTTCAGTCGCAGCTATTTGTACACACCCACACACGTGAGTGTGTGATAGCCTAGTGGTTAAGAATCTCGAGCCTCGCTCCGGTGGATCGGGGATCAAATTTATTTCTGTATTATTTCGAAATTATTATCGTATCAGAAAATAATTATCACTTGCTTTAACGGTGAAGGAAAACATCGTTAGGCATTCATGCCGAAGAGTTATCCATTACGCTCTCGAAGAACAATGTGAATCCACCAATCTTCAGTTACTTGGTTATGGACTTTGGCCTGGACCTTATCACCACTGAGAGTAGATCCGTGCCCAGCAGTGGCCAATAATGTGGTCAATGATGAGATATACCCATAGATGACACACACCAGTAGGATTCCTTGTGTTTCGAAAGCATAAACCAGACAAAGACAAGAACACAAACACTCAGACAGATATTTTAATCTTTTGAATATTTCCTCTGCTCGAAATCGAACCCTTTGAATTGGCATTTGAATTGGCATTTTGGAATTGAACCCGGCATGACGACTGTGATGCCAAAGGGGTAAACGTAATTATCCATTTATAATATCATCTACAAAATGAGAAAATTATTTATTATTAATTACATAATATTGTCTCTCCTTAAAGGTTTTCGTTTAAATAAATCATAACAGTTTTTTTACTTTAAAAGTAAAAATGAAGAAAGACATTTCACCGAACTGTGAATTGCACAATAATTCGTTAGTTTTTTCTGCTGCTTCGCGTGCTAAGTTGCATGGTTTACAATGCATTTAATGATACAGTGGTCGTACCTGCCCCTTTCTTTAACCAAATCGGAATGGATCCCAATATGAAGTCAATGTGACGTAGCTAGTTCTGGTTTTTGTTGCAAATAAATTCCCTACAGAAAAGTTGTCTGGAAGAGATCGCTCCATTAGCGATAAGACCTACATTGTTCTTACCAATTTTTTTTTTGTACGATTTTCTTTTCTTGTAACTGCAAGAAAGTGTTGTCGTAAGTTCCGTCTATCGTATCGCTTTCAGTATGAAACGATGCTTATA
>DWKW01001449.1:0-12677 GCA_018250115.1 Doberes anticus | reverse complement strand
GGTGGAGGGCACAAGACACTGGACAGGAGGCATTCCAACTTAGTCCTCAAGAGTAGCAACACATCCACGTACGACCTTAGATAGGACTTCCATGCTTGTTGAGGTTTGATGTGGATGTCCATGGGCTGCACCGACCACTTAATATCAGGCGGACTGCAAGCCCGTTTGATTAAAAAAAAATTACCTGTCCTAATGGCCTGCATGCTCTTTTACTTTTATGTAAATGTATAAAAAGGTTGCCTTAGAATGAACAAGCATTAATTTAATTTAAAAACTTAAGTAAGCAGTAAAAACGTTTAATGAATCCCACTAAAGGTGATTTCAGTCTACAAGCATAATTGTTATGGGTGTATAAGAGCGTGAAATAAACAAGTTTCTCAGTAACAACAAGCTAACAACCAGCAACTTTTCTAGTTTAAAACGTTAAGCTTACTTGTATAGGGTTATGTTGTATATGGTCTTACTTGTATAGGGATATACCATCTGCATACGGTTACAATACTAGAGACCAAAATAAATACGACTTATCTGACGGCTTCGCACAGGTTCGAATTTGTATAATTATTCATCTCAACTTTTTACAATTAATATTATAATTTATTTATTATAATTGTTATTCAATGACGAGCTTAAATTATTCCCGCTGCTAATTTTTTACTTTTATTTGTTAATTATTCAAAAATAATAAGTTTAAATCTAGAAAAGTTCATCCATTCATGTGTTATTAAGTATCGAGAGCCTTTACAGACTTTCACATTCCGATTTCACCTTCTTACTGGTTACTTTTTTAAGTAGCTCAGGTGTTTGTCAGGGCTCATTACCATCCGTTCAGTTGTCTTTGCGTAATTGAGTAACGAACATCAATCCATCCTTACAAACTTCCGCTTTTGTCCGGGAAGAAATTGAAATGATGAAAAGATGTCTGTTCCTAGTCTGGATGTAGATGTTCTATTTACCGTATGTGTCCATGGCACCCACGACACAAGAAATAATATAACGGGGCTATGTGTGTGAAACGAAAACTAAAAATAAATATTGCGTGAACGAAAAACAAACTTAAAACTGTTTTATACTACATCTAATTTGTATTACTATTGGTGGTTTACAGAAAGTCTGATAAATGTTTGGAATGTTTTCCTTATGTGGTAAGGGCCTTAGCTAGGGCGCTTCAGTACATAAAGCGGGCACGTCGTGCGTCACAACGTAATATCGTATATTTACGTATGTATATTGAATGTATTGTGTATGTAATACTTACTAAGTAACATAACCCTTCGTGAACTACGTTATTGTCTCAGGTGTAAGCAATTGTTCTCTTCATGAGTCCGCTGATGACCTTTCTGGCCTTACCTCGGTGCCAAGGCTGAAGATCCAATATGTTTGTTACTATAAGTAGGTATACAATTATTACATATTCATTTAAATTGATTTTGTTTTTTTTTTAATTTCCTCGTAGCAAACAGGCAAACGATTCATCTGATTGTGAATGGTCTCCGTCTACAAGACATCTAGTTTTCGCCATGCTTTAGGAGACATAATTTTTTACCTTTTTTCAAGAATCCCATGTCATAGCGCTACGTGCTATTATGCCCCAACTGAAATATTGTCCCATAACTTATACGTACGTGGCAATAACGAGCTTTTAAATTGGATAGTCGAGAACTGCTGCTATTCCAAATTATGCGAATGGAACCTAAATCTTTTGTGGGTGGTTTAGACTGTGCACGGTCGTGGCGCGAGCTTCATTTACATTGATATCTCAAAGTTTGATGGTAGTAGGGTATTATGTCGAAGGCTCGTCTACGGTAGCACAACCGCTGCTCCTATTTCTGCCGTAAAGCAGCAGTGAGAACTGAGAAGACACTGGACAAGAGGTATTCCAACTTAGTCCTCTGGAATAGCATCCACGTACAACCTGAAATAGAGCCTCCGTCCTAGTTGAGGTTTGATTTGGATGTTCTTGGGCTGCAGTGACCGCTTAACATGAGGCGGCCTGCAAGCCCGTTTGATTTAAAAAAAATTACCAACGCCGGGAAAATGCAAGTGTGACTGCAATTAAATCTTATCGGAGATATGTGTCATACGGATGTATTGAAACTATCTGTACAACAGATTATCTGAAAATCTGTGTAGTGAATTCCTTGTTTTTCTCCCAGTCAGGTCAATTTAGTGGTAGTTTCGTTTGAGTTATTATTACGTTATTAGGGAAGAGGGCGATTCTTTTTATATATTTTGCGATCAGTACCTTAAATAGTTAATGTTTAATAGTTTTTTTTCTTATTGTTAGTAATGCAAAGTAGTTTGCACCTATTTTGTGTATCTAGATTTGATGCTACTATATTATTCTTTATATATAATTGATGGTAACATATTAATTGGCTCCAATTTTGTGCAAGTGACTATCAAAATTTTATTCGTCGTCTTTATTTTAATACATTAGCAGTAACAGTAAATTATTATTCCTTACCCGCCTATTTCTCTTTTTCTGTCATTGCGATACATACATACATATATGTACATATGTATTACCTACGAGGTCTCAGGACTAACGGCAAAGTTCACACGATATTTCCTGAAGTTTAATCTCGTACAGAAGTAGATTAATACAGCTTTATCTTATAAATATGTAGACGGTAGTTATCCAGTGAAATAATTTTAGGGAGATTTTGTTTGACTATACTAACGCAAGCTTAACCTTTATACAATGCCTTGCTGTACATGCAATAAAATGCAAGAATCGCCAAAATCAATACTTGTTTCCACGACAAAGTTTAGTTAATAAAATATTTAAATTGGGCTTCATTCAGAAAGCCAATGTTAGTCGACATGCGCGAGTCTGCCGTTCGATATATTCGCAGGCAGTATACGCTTCGTAGCAATATGCTCACCTGCCTCCAGCAATAAAGTGCTCCACCCAAATACACCATCCTACTAAAACAATAACACTGCATCTTAAAAAAGATTTCTGCTGTTATTTTAGTAACACAAACCATATTTGAAACATTTATCACTGACAATTGACATTGCAAATCTACATAGTGTTGATAGTTTATACTTAAACCTATGTATGTACAAAGCGTACTTGATATTAAGCATTAACCTTCATTTAATAATAAAGAACTGTCTCTCATAGTTATTGAAGGTATTCGCTTAGTTTAGTATATTTAGAGTTAAGCTTACATGTGTGCCTATATAATTGACTGGCGCTAGTCTGCGTTCGATTTGCGCAATTCTCATTGTTAACATCATCATGTTAGCGTATGTGCTTCTAGCGATAAACTGTTTTCTTTTATGTAAAAATCATTAAACTAAACGAAACGGTGCTACTGAAATAAATATAGTTTACAAATTTATACGAATATTTAACTAGAGTGAAGTAATTAATTAATCGAATTTGGTTAACCGCTAATACTGAATTACGTTTAGAACTCGTAACTCAGCGATGTTGTTAAACTTTCAGTATCGATTACAATTAAGATACCTATCGCGGAGCTATCTAGTGGCGTTGAGCAAAAATATCCCTTGTAATCCGTTCAAGGATTTACGAAGAACCTTTAGATTCTCCAATGTACATACGTTTGAAAATTCGACTACAACTGCAAAATTGTGATGAACTTAGACTGAAAAAGATCGAACATTCCCGTAATGACTAATTAATTTTAAGATTGATATGGCAGTGGAACTCTGTTCCGGGTTCGTTATCATAGCCCTTGTATTATGTATTAAATAAATAAATCGCAGGGAAATTTGGAATGGTTGAGAAAAAACAATAACGCTAACAAATAAATAATAAACTATACATATTTTAACTGAAGGCCAATTTATAAAAAAATTAAACGTCTTTTAAAAATATTTGCTCACACTTTAAATGAGTTCAGAACCCTTCTCATGTTATCCCTGTCATGTCATCCCTAGCCCGCAGTGGGATAGTAATTGGTAAAGAGCGACTTTAGTTCTACTTGATATTCGATGTGGATATCCAAGGTCCGTAAAGATCACTTAACGTCAGGTGACCAGCAAAAAAAATCTGAAAACGAAGACCTATGCCCAGAAGTGGGACATTAATGGATGGTGGTGAAAACTTGAATAAGGGAAAGATACTTTGGAATCTCGAAACCGTATTCCTTATCCTTGTCGAAACTGGTTAACGAGGATTGATTGATGACTACGAATGGTTTGACATCTCTTTGGAAATAGGCACTTATATACAATCCTCTGAGTATAAAGAAACAACTGTACCTTTCATTTTAATGGATTTCCGGGACCGTTACGATTAATTTTAAAACGCAGTTAGCAGTATAGCATTTTTGTAACATCATTCAAACGTTGATCTCTTCGTTCTCTAGCATCTAACATTATCTTTGGAGTTGGGTGTATTATGTATGGTATGGATTAGCTGTGTATTATTATGGTATCGATCGGCCTTAGGTATAAAACTGATTTTTGAAATTCTCATACAGTTCTGCAGGCTTCTGCCCGCAGTTAAAATTACGTTATAGTTGATGGTTGGTTTTTTGAAACCCTGAATGAAATTGTACTACATTAGCGGCAAATTTCTGGACCCAAAGTTTGTAAATCACGCCAGGTTGCTGTCATTATTATTCGTTCAGTCTCCCGCAGGGAGAATCATATTTAACGTATAAATAGGTAGGCAATAAGATTAATGGAGCTAGACCATAGATTTAGTATAAAGTAAAGTAAGTTTGGGAAATGTAGCGCTACAACAAGATTCAAAACAAAATACACTAGTATGCGGCTAATATCCATGTGTAATAAACCTATACTTATCATGAAATTCATAAGAAATATCGATATTAAGTTATTGCGGAGTTGTTGAATGCAATTTCGGAAAATAAAAATCAAATACAAACGCAAATCATGTATTCTTTGTTCAAAGTGAAATAATTTATTGCAAATATTACCTAAACTTTCCAATAGTTTTGCAGTATTGAAATCTATCTATAGAAGTATTTAGAATAGGTGTAATTAGCACTACTAAGCTTATTCTATTTACTACAAGTTTTTCCAGTAGATTGAAGTACAGTGAAACGTTCGCTTTACTTCGCGTTCTGCTTTGGTAAATTAGTAAAAAACAAAAAACTCAAGTTGTAGTTGTTGAGTATAGGTAACTTTACAAAGTAATTGCTCAAAATATTAATGAATAGCAAAGTTCTGAATAAACATTCAAACAGAAGCGGACTCTAGATTCGTAAATAGGTGTATGGATCTAGAGTTCGCTTGTCAATGCCACATAAATATGAAAATATCCAAACGTTACTTCTCAACGGTTATTGTTTCAGCCAGCTTGAATAGAAATGCTGCTCTTTTAATTTGCTCGTTACTCTTATAGTTGCATTACTTGGACTTTGAAACCGCTGAGCCCCAAGCGTACCTATAGAACGTTGGCAGTCTAAAATAATTCAGATTTTTTGCAAAGAGCGAATTAAGAAGAATTGAGATTTTCACTGCGCACCTGCTATTAAAAGAATAACAATCGAAACTAACCTCAAATTTTTAACTAACCCAAATGTACAAAGTTGTGTACTAAAGTCTTTTTATTCATTCACAATTACGTGATACACATTTTTGAGGATATTTTTTAGAACCAACTTAACCCTAATTTTTAAACTATTGAAGGTCTTGACGCAATAAAACCACGTACTTATTTCTGGCGTATGCAGTACGACGTGTAAATCATTCCATGTAGTTCCTGTTTGCTCAGAAAGGCAGTAATTAACTTTCAACATATTAATGCATACAATTCGACAGTGTATTTAAAATGAAAGTTGTACTATTAACAATTCTTTTAAGTAAAACTTATATAACGATTTCACTTAAGATATCTCATGGATATGGTCAAAGAACCTACGATTTTTTTTTAAATCTTGTTTTATGTAAATTTAACATGCGCATGTTTGTAAGTGTAGCACTTGCGTGCCATATGGAAATAAAACTATTTTAGCCGGGCGTTATTCCTGTTTTTGTATTACAATAAAAATGTGAAAGCGAATAAAAAAAATTAAGGTGACTCTTTTTCCACTATTTTCCATTCCATTTCCATATAATATTGTAATTTTGAAGACCCGTATGGTGCCGTGGTCAACATGCAGTCTGCTGTACGGAGGATTCTGGTTTCGATTCCCAGCGAGACAAAAATTTAAATGATAAGTTTAGATTTCTGCTAGGTCTAGGTGCTTACTTGCTATGTGCTTGTTGATGCCTGTGGCCATAGCACCCACGACACAGGGAATCCTACTGTGGAGCTGTGACTGTGAAACGTTATATAATTTTATGCTAAAAAATAAATTCATGCAAACAAATAATTGCAGTCGTGAAATATCGAAAAACTAATTTTGCTTTAGCGTTACCGTGCACGACATTTTAATAATATGTTAGTACTATATCACTTTCCCGCCAATCCGCACTTGGCCAGCGTGGTGGACTATGGCCTAAATACTCTCATCTCTGGGAGGAAACCCGTGCCCAGTAGTGGGACAATAATGGGTTGATGATGATAGCACTTTCTCACCTATGGATATGGTGCCACCGTATTTCTGCCGTAAAGCACCAGCGTGAGAATTGATGTGTTTCGGTTTGAAGAGTGTTAGACAAAAGACATTGGACAGGAGGTATTCGAACTTAGTTTTCAGGAGTAGCAACGATTTTGCATACAACCTCAGATAAGACTACCGTCTTAGTTGAGATTTGATATGGTTGTCCAAGGGCTGCAGAGCCCGCTTAACATCAGGTGGCTCTCATGCTCTTTTGCTATGCTATTAATAGGTATATCAAAAAAATAAATTTTTGTAGCTATGAATGGTATTTCTGCCGTAAATCAGCAGCGTGAGAACTGATGTGTTTTGTAGCTATGAATGGCATGACATTCAATGAACTATTTACTACATTTAGTAGGTTTTGTTTAACCGAAAATCAACGCAAGAGACCACAATCTCGCCAGCGAAAGCCGTGTTAACCTTAACATACTATAATGTCTTTTTGGTGAAAAGGTATCATATTTGAAAATACGATCAGTAAAAGTTATTATACCTATTTTGGATAAAAAGAATTCTATCAAAAGTTATGAATAGGCAGAGCCGTAATGGATATTGAATTTTAAATTGCAACGTTCGCACAAAACTGTTATCCAACGTATCGTGCCAGAATGTGGATAAATTCAAACTTTTTTTCACTTTTGTGTATAAGGAATCTCTAGCTTTTTTGTGTTACAAATAATGTCGCCAACGTCTAAGAAACAGCAACTCTAGATAGCTTTTCTATTCTACGCTATAAATCTCGGGAACATTGAAGGAAAATCCTGCACCATCTTTTCCGTTTACACTGTTTCAACACAAAGGCATTTGAAATTAAAATATATGTGCTTTGTGTGATTTACATGATCTTATAAAACATCGCGTTACGAAATAAGGAATTGATAAAAGATTCATTTCTACAATTTAATCATATTTACATTTACTTCCTTACAAGACTAAAGACGTTGAAGATGTCTGTTTGATTCTGAAGCTTGTATATCTTGTGATCTATAGTGTATATAATTACTGCATTGACAGTTGAATGATAATTTAATGAGCTGTCAATAGATTGCCCTGATTCGTGCAGTAACAAGTAATATATGACGCCACGGCTTCATGGCAAAATGAGATATTTATCTTGGTGAAACTATCTAAATAGTAAAAAAAAACTAAATACATAGACGCTGTTTTTAAATTGAGCGTGGATAAGAAGATGGACCTTAATCCAGATAAGTGTTATGTAATGAGTTTTGGTCGAATGTGGCAGCCCATGAAGTTCGGCTACAAATCGAAAGCCATATTATTGCTCCTTCCAATTCGATTAAAGATCATAATCTTAATCTACTACATATATTATTATATATTGATGGTGGTAGAGTCTTAAGTCGAAGGCTGTAAAGCAGCAGTCTGAGCGTTGCCGCGTTTCGGTTTAAAGGTTGTGGTTAGGCAGGACAGGAGGCATTCCAACTTAGACCCTATGCGCTGGCTGGCTGCGCTGGCTGGCTGCGCTGGTTGAACGTAACTAGAAACTAATGCAGGTGTGTGAAATCCACACGACAAATCTTATTAGCTTCTTCTTGAAAAGATCCAGAAGGTTTTTATAACCGCAAATAGGGATACTATCTTTATCTTTATCCTACCAAACTCCTTCTGAAATATATTTACACAACTAACGTGTAAAATATTCAGAGGCAGGATAGAAGGTTGGGGCATCGTCACTGAGCTCTGTCGTCTTCGTGTGCCTTACAAATCCAGTTGGAATCCTTGCTGCAACAATAAATTGTTTGCGGTGCCGCCCAGGCAGACCGTCGGGCGATCCAACTCGCTCGTTCCCCGTATTCTCTCTCCTAGTACGCTTTCCTGAAGACTTACCCTAAGTGTGACTTAATGAAGCGGGCCGACGAATGAAAGAAAGTATTGTTAGTATGCTTGAAGTCCTGTGAGCCAGAACTATAATTGGTGCTACCGTATTAATTAAACTAAATAAATACATAAATAGTCTGATTATTAGAATCCTTTGTCCCAAGACACTTTAGATGTTTGATAGATATATTGCATAAGATTTCAGAAGCCTAAAAGCGGATCTTAGTAAAATAAACTACTATTAGTGAACCACCTACCACAAGAACAATGCTACATCATTACTTGTTTATCACTTGTACTTGCTACTTGTTCGTGCAGTGAAGAAAGACATATTTCTAAAAATGCACTGGCTTCCAAGAAGTTTATTTTTACTAAAACTTTATAACCATGGCATAAAACCTAAATTGAGATCAATTAGGGTAGTTTTAAATAGGGTGAAAATTTATATGCGTAAACCGATATGGGTGCTACCCAGAAATGTTTGAAAGTTAGGATTAGTAAGATAGACACAGAGTACGCTAAAGGTGACATTTGTCAAATGTATACTGAATTCGATTCTATGCCTCAAGGGAAGCGTTCCTTGTATGACTGGCTCAAGTTTTTATTTAATAACTTCAGTTTCTACTGCGATGGAGTATATATGGACTTCATAGGCTACATTAACTATTTAACAGTAGACTCTGACTCCATTAATCCATACCTAAGACTTGGAACATATTTATATTCAAGGACTGCAGGTATTAATGCAAAAATAAAGCAAAAGTACCTTTATCTGTGATAAATTTTATCTGTGATAGATTTTATCTGTGATAAAAATATTGCAAAGAATGCTCTATTCTCTACTAAAACTCTAAAACTCTACAATGCAGTAGGTTTTTCAACATAAACTGTGTGAATAGAATGTTCTGAAAATAAGAAGGAAATAAAATAAATCGCTTTTCAAGTAATCCACGTGCACAGTTTCGTTTGAGCATGTTTGTAGGTACTACTCCTACAAACTTCCTGTACTACATTCGTTCTGTACGAGCATATTTATGTTTTATTCGCGATTACTTGTTATCTTACACATTATTTATTTCATCACTCTCGCTTATGATACCCATAACTATTGTGTAAAATAAAAATAAAACCTGAGAGACCTAGATAAAAGCAGATATCAACCAATCACATGCCCAAAGTGTGACCAGTGTTTTGGAAATAAGACGTTTTTCAATTACTTTCTTTTTCTGACTTACCAGTTTAAGTGTATTTTGCAATAAATATACAGTTATTTTTCTTGTATATTAATAATAATAAATGCAACACCAACCTGACTGTAGTATTAACCGATCCAGTCTAAGTGTCACCAACTTCATCTAAGTTCATCATTTAAGTTTCTGCTCCGCTGGTATTCGAACCCGTCCGGGGTTCGCTGGGCTTCCTTTTAGCTCGGAATGTTTACAACTGTATATTACTTTTAGTCGGGGATTTAACCCCTATTATATAGATGGTAACTTATAGGGTCGACATAAAACTCATACTTATTTATACTTGAAAACAATAAAGTCCAATAAGAACAACAATTAGGACCAATTATTACAGTCCAAGCTCCTGGTTATCTTTTATACAGGTCCTGAATAATGGAGGAATATCATTATAATACATATAATGGATCTAACAATTACTTTAATTTCTTATGATTGCCACGAAATCCTCAGTTACTTTGGCCTTTAGGCATTACGACTTAGTCCTCGAGGTTAGTAATGGATCTACGTATGATCCTGTACAGGATTTAGGTACTATTCGTGATTGGATGTGGATGTTCATGGACTGTGACCATTTAATATCAGGATGTCTGTAAAGTCGTTTGCTTTTCCCTATTATATCAAAATTAATTTTAGTTATCAAGAATTATAGGTTAGTAAGACCAATTTGGTTAGGAGGGAATAGAATAGTAAATAATATAAATTGAATTTAATTATTATTTTGTTAAAGAGATAGCCTGGGGTAGATTCTACTTAATCGTTTTTTCTATATAGTATTAACAGAATAGCAAAAGATAATGCAGGACGCCTGGTGTTAAGTGGTCACTGCCTCCCATGGATATTTACATACATCCTCAAATAGGACCGAAGAACTATCTGAAGTCGTACGTTTTGATTACTGAGGACCAAGTTGTAATTACTTATGTCCAGTGTATTCTGCCTTACCACAAAAAAAAACCAGTTATAATTCAGCATTATATCTTTATTAAAGTTATTTAATTTTTGTTAATTTGTAGTAACTCTGTTTTTGTTATAAAAATAGCGTAGCTACGAATTATAATTAACGTGGTTTACAACACAAAAGGTCACTATATCTAATCCTCATATTACAAAAACAAGGCATTGTTTATCTGGGGCCTTGAAACGAAATCCCGTTTTATGCTAGTTTTAGTGCAAAGTATACTATGCAGCTGTACACATGCTTAGATAAGAAATTAACTGCTCATACTTAAAGCAAACTATGAATACATTATACCGTAATATTGACAAGATTTCAACAAGATAATGACAAGATTCTACAGCATGATTACAAGCATTTTTTTTAAGAGCAAAGAAAACGGTAGCACTCATTCGTTAGTGATGGAAAGGTGACAGCTAATTAATTACTCGTTTACTTTGTGTACTTTTCTCGTCACGAAATACATTTAAATCTAAGGGTTTGAAATCGTTATCGCGGGGCAGAGTGCATAGTGGTAGCGCCGCCGATAAGCGCAGGCCGGCGGAACGCGTGTACGGCGGCGGCGGCAGTCACAGTCGGTTGGCACGCGCGGCCACACGCGCCTTCCGCGGCACTACGCCGCCCGCCGCCGCTTCCGCGCCCGCTACATCTTTTGTCTTTACCAGGTAAACAACGCTCCATACTTTAAAACAGCTCCCTATCCTATCCCCTCTAGAAACTCGAACAAGTTGGATTTGAGAAATTGTTAAGTTAAAATAACATTTTAGTTATGTGTTCGGATTCGACGCACACCATTGACGTATTTGGAGTGCCATCAAAATTTAGTGCTTCATTCTTCATGATTGTTTTCGTAGTGCTAATGGACAGGTGTCGTTAGTGACATTGGGAAGTCAGTTGGAACAAAAATAATAACAATTGAATTCTTTTTTAAATATGGTGCCACTACTTTAAATTTGATTGTTAACCTCGATCATTACGGTTGCAAGAAATAAAAGCAGACAAAGAATTGAAACGGAGAACTTATACGAATCGCAAAGTGCAAATTGAAAAGGAATCCCTTCAGGGATGGCGTTCTCGAAAAACAAACCTGGATAAAACCAAACACTACAAGAATAAATGAAAACGAAAACATTAATTCGTCAGTGTATAAACAACGTGACGGATACGATGGACCATATATTTATGGTTACAAGCGTTCCTTATCGATATCTGCCTTGAGATGAGCTTCAATCTACTTATCAAGATGAAGGCCGCGCTATCTCCATCATTAGAACGATATTACGAGAACATAAAGTTGTCCCGATATATTGTTATCGAATAAGTAAACATCGTTATTATGCAAGTCGTATATTCGTGCCAACTGCTATTATTGTGGATTCGATTTAAATGTCGCTTGTACTGTATACATAGTGATATTTGTCTGTTAAAGAGTATCACCGTCCTACAAAGTGCCAAATTTAATTTTAAACTAAATTCGCTATACCTTTTTCATTTATTCCAAACGAGTAATGCACTCAAGTCTTAAAATGTGCTCCATAGAAAAAATAAAATTAGCTATTTTGTTTCAGTTTATTGCTAGTGCCATAATTTGCAGCACTGGATTGCCCGTAATCTAGAACCATAATAAATTATAAGTCATTTGTGTTTTACAATGTCTGCGTCACGACATACCCATTAAAGAGTTTCAACAGTTTCACCTTAAAATAATGTTGGAATTTTTATGTATTTCAAATTATGGTATTTTATAGCAAATATCAAAATTTATACATTATTAGTATAACACGCAGTACGTAGCTCCACATTTTTGTTTACGTTCATTAGTTTTCAGTAACTTTAATGATGGTAGACTAAATTACTTTAAAGTTTTAAATTAAGAGCTAGCAGAAATATTAAAATAATTTTGCCAAACGCTCGCTACAGGAATCATCTCTCTTCGTTTCATCGAAACTGACATCTTAATTAAGACATTTTAATAATAAATTTGAACTATTTAATCCGATTATTTTCAATAGCATCAAAACTATGAATTATTGTTAAACGTATTTACAAAATCGTTCTTCGTGATTTACAGCATAAATAATA
>DWKW01001448.1:0-12682 GCA_018250115.1 Doberes anticus | reverse complement strand
TTTGTTGACTCTAACAGTCACCAAAGGTCCACCATGTGAAGTGGTGGTGGGTAGTAACGGTAACAAGTATGGAATATATGGATGGAGATTAAAATATGATCAATATGACGGAAATAGTTTTTACCTGCTGAAACGATAAAGTTTTAATGCATCTCTGAATTAAAACCAAGCAATAATAATGTAAATATTATATTTCCTATACACATCTCAATGTTTCTATCAACATATTTTTTATGTTTTAAACTGCAGGTACAATAAGAAAAAAAAAATCTGCATTCAAATATACGTTGGGCAGTTTATTAACTTCTTTATTTTTACTATCATAAGACCCTTGATGAAGCCTTACCTTTTCAAAAACATAACCTAGTAGTACGCTCAAGACAATATTATGAATTTTAAGCAATGTTCAAAAATACGTCAATAAACAAACCTGATACTGTTTCACCAGCTCATTTAGGCAAGGATACCGTTCACTGGTATACCTGAAGAATTTAGGTACTCCCATTGTTACAAAATTGGGAAATATATCAAATTGTCTTCCGATATGTCGACAAACACTAATAGCAAGTAGTAACCCTAAGATAGTTGCTAAATATTATGTATTTGTAGAAACAGCAAAACAGATATATCTCAGACCTTTTTATTGGTAACTTAAAAGTATCTGCTAAATTTTACTACAAAAAGGAGGCCAAAGAACAACACTTCTTTTAACCGTTTCTTACATCTTGCAATTGTTAATGGACGATAAGTACAGAATCATAGACTATATTATTATACACACAAGATAGATAATACAGAATGGTCCAAAAGTTACTTCTGTACAGATACAACAGATCTAGACGATATACCGATGTAAGTATTCATCTAGTATCCGTTGGAATTTCGTACCAGATAAGTGTATGCGTGTGGCCGAATCTGGCACAAAAGCCTTCAAAAACTTACAATAAAATTTTAGAATTTTTGTAGTGATCAGTACCTTGAGTTACAGCTATGCACAACAAATTTGGCTCGCATTCTACAATTTTTCCGCTTACTACCTTACTAAAAATAAACAGATTGTTGTTCTTTAAAAATGGGATGACAAGAATTGTCGAAAGTACTTTGATTCTGAGAGACTTCAATTAGCCTAGAGTTTATGTTATTTACTAAGTCGATGGAGTTATATATTGTCACTAGAAAGAATACAATCATACTTGATCCTCAAGTGTTACTTACTTACTTACTTACTTACAACTATCATCCATGTACGACTTCAGATAGGACTTCGGACCTTATGAATGTTTGTTGTAGATATCCATAGGTAACATCGATCACCGAACATCAGACTGCATGCTCTTTTACTATTAAAAATATTTTTCAATCTTAAATGGTACTTCTTCAATGGTACATCTTCTTGGCTGTCCGTAGTTATTCTGTGGTCAATCTGTGTTGTCAATACAGTCTGCTCTGTCATAAAGTCATAATTCTATGAATATTTGGGGAGGTTGTGTTGTGTTGTAAACAAGGTAACTCGATTAAGTGTTTAACAATCTGGAATCGCCTAGAAGTTGTTTTCATTTTTAACTCTGTTCATTGATGAAATAAATAGTGTTAGCATAAGTCTTTGTGTCAGACAGTATCTAGCAATAAGTGCAGCTAGGAAGTGTAGCTTTTGTGTTTATGTCAAAAAATTATTGAAAATGGAGAGCGATGAACTTGGCAATGAGTTAGTGCGCTTGGATAATGGATTTCTGGTTGACGAAGAGACGTATGTCATGAACACTGATGATGTTTTGGGTGAGATAGGTAATGTGTGTTTTGATTTCAATTGATTTTTCCATTATTATCCACGAAGGCAATATAGTTGTTGAGAACAGTTCTTTGTTCTATACCTAACGTGACTATCTGTCCCGCTTTGGGACTTTTGAACTACGTGTCTCATTGTCCCTAATTGAGACAGTAGAAGCGAGACAAATTTGTTTAAAATTGAATGAACTGATAAAAAAAAATGGTCTCATAGAAATTACATCATGTTGATCTAATTTGATAACATAAGCAATAATGGTGTTAGCTGCTGGTCTACCAAATAGAAGGTTTGATTCTTTGACAATTCAATCATATGTTTGTGTAATAAGAATCCTCTAACTTACTACATTTTATGTTGCATGTCATGGTGCCAGATGTCACATTTTTGTTGTAGTCTAAAGTCAATAAATCAATTCTTACTATTTTGGTACAAAAAGTGCAAACAATCTTATTGGAAATATTTTTAATTTCAGAACAAGAAGAGAACAACTCTGATTCCAATTGTGGAGGAAAACATGCACCGTTGAGGGAACAAGATCGCTTCTTACCCATAGCCAACATTGCTAAAATTATGAAAAGAGCAATCCCTGAGAATGGAAAGGTATAAAACCAATTTTTTTTTTTACAAGTGATATCAAAAAAAAATCCACTGATGTTTTGTATTCAGAAACCTCTATACAAGAGACCATTTTTTTTACCTCTACATTTATTAATCACTTAGTTCTTTGATGATGTTTGGTAGTCTTATGTTGTGGGTATGCCTGCAGCAGCAACACTGCTGCACCTGTTTCTGCCGTAAAGTTGCAGTGTGAGAACTGCTGTGTTGCAGTTTGAAGTGTGTAGTTATGCAGAAGACACTGGATAGGAGGCATTCCTACTTAGGCCTCTGGAGTAGCAATGCATCCACATACGACCTCAGATAGCACTTTCATCCTAGTTGAAGTTTGATTTGGCTGTCTATGGGCTGCAGTGACCTCTTAAGATTAAGTGGTCTGCATGCTCATTTGCTATCTATTAACATAAAAAAAAAGCTGGTGCCTAATGGACTAATTATGCTCAAGATCCTTAAGTTAGAATGAGAGCAGACAGTACAACTAGATACATCTCCAACCTCTCTCTATTATGCACCTTCAATTGCGGAAGGTTAATTGAAATGGTTTTGTTTTTTTTTCACCCTCATGCAGCAACACTGCATTAGTTAAGTATAAAAATTATTTTCCAAAAGTATTTTTTTGTCCGTGTGCTATAAATATTTCAATAAAAATTGAGATTGAGATAATTGAGAAATTGTTTTGAAGATTACATTGAATAAATATTGAAGAAATGATCTATAATCAATGTTTTAGCTAAGAGTTTCTTTATTCAATATTTAGCTAGTTAGTTATTTCAATATTTTTTTTTATGAATAACAAATCTGCACAAAGAATGTAGAAGGCATAGTTTCTTGATAATTTGTTTAACTGATATGCACTGCAGTACTGTGCATTTCTGATCATGATACTCTGGGAAATATTCACACAGGTCAACTAGTAAAATGTATGATTTGTTTACATGCTTTTAATTATTGTTTTAATTTAATTTAATTGGTCTGTGGTGTAATTAATACAGATTTTTCTCATTTAAAATGAAACAGATAGCAAAAGATGCAAGGGAATGTGTTCAAGAATGCATATCAGAGTTCATATCATTCATAACCAGTGAAGCATGCGAGCGTTGCCAGCTGGAGAAACGGAAGACCATTAACGGTGAAGACGTTCTGTTTGCCATGAACACACTCGGCTTTGACAACTATTTGGAGCCCTTGAAAGTATATCTGAAAAAGTATAGAGAAATTGTTCTGTCTCCTGTGAGTATAATATACTTTTCTTGTACATTTTGAGTTAAGGTAGGAGGTAGCACTGTTTTGATGTTTGATCTTTCATAAAATCGATTTTATGTTAAAGTGACTAAGATCTATGGATCTCTACTTTTTTACTTTTTTATTGTATTAAAAGGTATTAAAATGCAGAGAAGTAGAGCGTGGCGTAGCATGGGGGGCGCGGAGAGTGCGGTCCGCATCGGACGGCACTTTAGCGGGGGCGGCACTGTAGTGTGGGCAGCACTTCACAGGTGGTGGTATAAGAAAAAAAAGTTGATTTGCTGTGAGGAAAGCTAGAAAAGTAAAATTTTTGTCTTTCGGTTTAAATTGCAATTATGGTCGTACGCAAAGGAGCAGTTCGTTCTCTTTCAATCTTTCAATCATTATTGTATTACGTTTTATCAGTAATTTTGTGGTAGGTATTTTGCCTATTCTGTCATGTCATGTTTATCTGTGGAATAAAATGCAATATTATCAATGGATTTTTATTGATTTATTTTTACAAATATGTGGTTCATATGTCGTTAAATGTTATTTTAACTTTTCAGCTTATTGTTATTCCATAAGAGTACCCTTTTTATAAGGCCCCAAATATTTTATATCATAATCAATTGCGAAAATAAGAGCACTGGGTGCTAGTGACCTATGCTACGCCACTGAAAGTAGGCAGCCTTGTATAGCATGAGCGAGTGATAGACTAGTGATTAAGAATCTCGACCTCTCGCTATGGTGGGTCGGGGTTCAAATCGAGGCACGCACCTCTAATTTTTCGAAATTATTGTATTTAATTGCGTGCGTATTATAAAAAAAAATAGCTTTAACGTTGAAGTAAATCATCTTGAGGAAACCTGCATGCTCGAGAATACTTCATAATGTTCTCAAAGGCATGTGAAGTCCGCCAACCCGCACTTGGCCGGCGTTATGGACTATGGCCTAAACCCTCGCATCTTTCATGCCCAGCAGTGGGACAATAATGGGTTGATGATGATAGCATGAGAACATGAGAACTTAGAGCCCCTTTGTGACCATACAATAACGTCTTAGAATTGCTGGTACTGTGATTACAATTCTGTTTCTTTAATACATAGTTCATAGCAAATTTTGTTTTTAGGTTTCAATCAACAAAATGAGCAAAACCTATGTGGTGTACGGAAGTAAGTATATTAATTAAGGAATATTAACTTAGTGTTTTCTAAACTTGTCGGTTAACCGAGAGACAGCCTAGTTGAGTTTCGCCTTCTCGCTCTGGGTTCAAATCTCAGCAAGCACCTGAATTGTTCGAAATCATTTCTATATTGGAAATTAATTATCAATTGCATTAACATTGAAGGACAACGCCTTGAGGTAACAGTGGGACACATGGACGGATGTTAATGATTTCTGTGTCATGGTTGTGTCTGGCTGATGAGTGATCATAGACTTTTTAATGTGAAGCTATAATACACCTACTATTTTTGCTGCAATAGTATTGCACTGTTTGAATTGAGGAATTGAAAGTACAGGCATCAATTTATCGGTAGGCATTAGATATAAGTGAGTGATAGCCTAGTGGTTAAGCTTCTCGACCCCGCTACGTTGGGTCGAGTTCGAGTCCCGGCACGCACCTCTAATTCTCGAAAATTCTTTTCAAAGTTTTCGAAATTATGTGCGTATTATTGAATTGTCACTCGCTTTAACGGTGAAGGAAAACATCGTTAGGAAATCTGCATACCTGAGAGTTCTCAAAGGCATGTGAAGTCTGCCAATCCGCAATTGGCCAGCGTGGTGGACTGTGGCCTATACTCTCTCATCTCTGAGAGATGACCCTTGCCCAGCAGTGGGACGATAATGGGTTGATGATGATGATGATTAGATATATGCCTATATCCTTGGTGGTAGTCTTATGTTCAACACAAGGTGTTTAGAAAAATACATAGCAGCTAGACAGATTGGTCATTAACTCGTGTCTCCGTGGAAGCAGCATAATGGTCTCTCCGGGTTTCCCAGAGGACATACTCATACTCAGTAGGGTAATTAAATTTTGATGGTGATTTTCTTAAGTCGAAGGCTCGCCTGCGGCACCACCACCACTGCACCTATTTCTGCCGTAAAGCAGCAGTGTGAGAACTGCTACGGTTCGGTTTGAAGGGTGTAGTTAGTCAGAAGACACTGGACAGGAGGCATTCCAACTTAGTCCTCTATAGTAGTAACGCATCAATTTACAAGCTTAGATAGGAATTACATTCTATATGAGGTTTGTTGTGGATTCATGTTCGTTTGCTACTCCGTTTGAATTAAAAAAAATTATAATAAGGTTGCAGCCAACATTACTTTAAAAAGACAGATAATAAATAGTTGATTTTTTTTAAAGGTGATGGGACAGCATGCTCACCGGAGAACGAATCGGATAACCAAACAGAGACGGTTATATTCACATACCCTAAAGTTGTTGGAGATTTTACAATTTCCTAGTATTCGGATATAATAATGCCTTGGATTTAATGCGTTAAATTTTAAGGCATTTTGTATAAGAATACTTATAGAAATTCAATTCACTTTCATGCTGCTTCGTGCGCACGGGATAAACAGATTGGTGTTTGTAACTATCAAATTAGCAAAATAATCTAAATCATTAACATTTTGATGAGAGTCGAAGGCTCGTCTGCGGCGGCACCACCACTAAACCTATTTCTGCCGTTAAGCAGCCGTGTGAGCACTGCTGTGTTGCGGTTTGAAGGGAGCGGTTAGACAGAATTGATATAACAGGAGTCATAACAACTTAGCCTTCAGGAGTGGCAACGCGTCCACGTGCGACCTCAGATTTGCGTCCATGGGCTGCAGTGACCACTTAACATCAGGTGGCCTGCACGCTTGTCTGCTATTCCGTGAATATAAAAAAAATATGTAAAATGAAGTTAAAATTTAATCATTACATGGCCGAGTTCATCTGTGCCTACGTTTGATACACTGCGCCTAGAAGTGCAGTATTCCGCAAGCAGTGTTGCCGTTTCAGTAAACTTGTCTCCATAATTTGAAGATAATAAATTAACATTTTGCTATTATAATTTTTTATCTGTTCTTTTTTAGTACGTATAAATAATATAGTTAAAAGTTGATTTGATTTGAAATATATTATGCCAAATTGTTTTTATTTTATTTTTAATACCATGTTTATTTTTATTTACACTTAATTTTGCATTGTCATACAGAGCTGTGTTTAAAGTTTCACGGCTCGGGTATTTAATTTAACATCGCAAAATTTGTGCCAAACAGAAAACTGCCACGTGGTGATAACCTATTAATTGACTTATGAATTTTAATTTTCTAGCAAAAAACATAATTATATTAAGAGGGAAAAAATTCCCATAAGTATTCTATAACTATTTTAAAAAGATATTTAAAATAGATGTAACCATCGCCTAGGAATTTTAAAATTTTAAATCGATAACGCTCTAGCCTTTGTTAGATGGAGGAAGTACGCAGGTTACTCAGCGAGGTCAAAAAATATTAGGAATTAATTAAACCTTCATGTCTGAGAGTTATCCGAAATGTTCTCAAAGGCATATAAAGTCCTAAAATCGGCATAATTCCTAAAATCCGCACCTTGTCTGTGTGGTGGAGGCCTAAGCACGCTCATCTTTGAGAGTGCCCCGGGGATTGGGTCATTAATTCGTCATTGGGACAATAATGGCAAGGTAATAAATTTAAAAAATGCCGCTACGTAATTCTACTTAATTACTAAATTGTAATAATATGTCTGTTTTGTGTTTCATGGATAATAATAGTATATTGATATACATATATTGACAACACGAAACAATATTTTTTTGTTTTATTCAAACGGAATAGCTAACGAACATGCAGGCCACCTGATGTTAAGCAGCTCATTGACATCCACAACAAACATCAACTAGGACAAGTCTTATCTGAAGTTCTATGTGGATGCGTTGCTACTCATGAGGACTAAGTTGGAGCGCCGCCTGTCCAGTGTCTTCTGCCTAACTACACCCTTCAAACCGATACACAGAATTTCTCACACTGCTGCTTTAGGGCAGAAATAGGCGCAGCGGTAGTGCCGCCACAGGCGATCCTTCGACATAAGCATACCACTGTCATATATTATTATTATAAATAAGGTTTAGTGGGATTTATTATTAAATAAAACTATCTTTTAATAGTTACATCTATCATTTTATTTTTATAGAAGTGCCTACTTACTTAATTCTCATGTTCAAATCATTCAAACTTATATTTACCAACGTTAAAAATGAAATTCCATTATCATCGTGGTTAATCTTTTATCGAACGAAATATTACTAATATTATAAAGTAGAATAAACAAAAAGCATTTATCATATTGGATATTTTTTTGTCGCCTTGTGCCGAAAGTGGCATCATTTAATTTATTGATATGTGCTACAAATATATTGACAATTGTAAGTTCACTTTATATTATTCTAAATCAATTATTTATAGTTACTTACAGTTTAGTTACTTAGCTGCCTTATGACAGTTTGAGAGCAGGACGGAATACTTTTATTTAATGGTACATTTATTTAATTCATTTATTATAAATACGAAGTTTATTTATTAATTCCTCATATATTTACTCTCTAAACTTATCCGTGATGTAGTCAGGCAAGGGTATAAGATACAGGAACTTATTGAAGACCATGGTACCGAGAGAGAACGCGAAGGATATGCCCAAATTGAAGTCCAGATTGAAGTCTCCAGATAAGTAGATATCACCAGCAAAGTTCTTCGATGTGAATCTCTCAGTCAAGAAAGCTTTGCCACTTGCATATCGACAGTTTGTATTAGAATTGGCGTTTAGGTTTGAAGAAGTTTGTATAAGGTTTGTGATGGAAGTGCAGTTCTCTTCGCTGCTGTAAGGCAAGACGTTGAATGTCGGCTGCTTGAAGACGTTGCGGTGGAGCATGATGGAAGCGTAGCGAGTATGCGTCACGTAGGTTAAGTAGTACAACCATTCCTCGAAGCCTTTGTACGATCTGATATACACAAATCATGTTGAGACGTTGTCACAAGACGAATGAGAAAAAAATAGGTACAATTAAAACGTAATATACATATGTAACTTTGCGTTGCTTATTTGGTTGATAATTTATTTTAGTTATGATAATAGGAAATGCTAAGTTTTTGTTATAATTAGGTAGGTCTAAAGATCAAACTCTCGAAGAGTTAAAGGCAGGTCAAGATTAATAGGCAACTTTTATGGAGAAGGGGATTTAACATGGTAACCTCTTAGTGGTATATTGGGAAAAGTTCAATAGCGGCTACCTGATGGTATGTAGTCATCCTCGCATTTGAATCAAAACCTATTAGGTGCCGACCTTGTAAGAATTAAGGCCTTTTATCATAGTGACTCTGAAATTAAAGCCCAACACCACGGTTTCCCCATTTCTCTTTGCTTAGTAGAGGGCGCAGCGAGACTGGGATCTGCGTAGGGGCTCTAGACGGATGAACGTAATTCGGAATGACTGCAGCTTATTGTGCCCTCTTGCACGGGCAAGAACCACAAGGAATCAAGAGAGGATTCTTGCCCTAGAAGTATTCTTATAGGTCCAACGCACACAAAAATAAATAGAACTGACACAAAAATTACACAAAAGTGACATTTGAACGATAGGAATTTATTTGTTACTATAATTAAGGAATATATATGAAGGAATAGCAACAAATTGTTAAGTTGTCACTACGGCCCATGGACATCTACATCCAATGTCAAAATGTCCGAAGGCCTATCTGAGGTCGTAATTTAATCATTATAATTTAAAATAATAATTTAATTTCTTCTATTTTTTAAATTTAATAGCTTCCATTTTTTTTACTTTCCTGCAGATCTCTGGGGTAACGTTTATCCACTTAGTGTTATATTTACCTCAAAACTCCACTAGCCAGCATGACATATATGCAGGTGATGTAGATATTGACGATGGCAGCGATGAGGCCGTTCTTCACGAACATCATCACGGCGATGGCCTGCTGTTCCGCGTATATATAGCAGGACCATAGGATTAGCGCAAAGTAGACGAAGTTCAGTGTTTCTGTTATGTCTCCCAGGATCCTTGAAAATGCAGGAAGGAATTATAAAAGCGGCTAAGTGTTAGAAAGCAATATAACTACGTCACGTGTGTCACGTCTACGTCACGTCAGTAAATTATTTATGGACCATGTTCCGGAAATTGATAATTGTTTCACAACAATTTCTTTTTGCTGCCGCTGGACCAGGAAATTACTTTTGCGAATCATCCCCGGACATCGTGGAGAATATGCACCAGGTCTTTGCCAAATCGATAAAAGACTTGCATCCAGTACTGGATAAGAAATGGATACTATATAGATATGGATACTGGATAAGATTGGAATCCAAAGCACCAAGGTTATTGGACAGTAACGGCCACACACCTAGGCTAACGTTACATACCTCCATTTTGGATCACTCTTCTTTGTACGCAAGAAGAACTTACGGATATATAATGGCGGCGGATGCGAAGGCGGTGATGAATGAAAACGGCAAGGAGACCAGATTCCAAGCTAGGAGTAAACTTGCGCCACTATACAATCCTTCTTGGGTCTCTTGATAGTATCGGGTTCTGTGAGGACCATCTGTTAAAGTAACATACAAGCTGGTTACGCTACTGAGACTACTGGTGCCCTTTTTTAAGACACCGAACAAATAACAATCAAACGCAACATCTTTTACGCCAGTCTACGCCATATTTAAAGGGGCATATTTAAATTATATTATTAGGAATATTATTATATTTACTTACATAGACATATCGTGTTCATGATGCTGATAAAGTAAGTTCCGACCATTGCATTGAATATAAGTCCACTCTTTGTTATAAAAGCTCGTTGGTAATCCTATAAGTCACAAAAATTAAAATCGATTTCTTAGAGAAAAAAAATATTTGGTCCTTCGAGTCGGATACATACCATCGCTTCGTTATAGAAAATCCATAAAATGAAAAAGTATACCGGGAGTGACAGTAACCTCATGGACATCTGTTTTATGCCGAACTGCTTTAGATTAAAAATGGACACCAAGATTCTCCTAGAAAAGAATATTTGGTACATTTAGTTATTATTTACATACATAGATTTTTTTACAATGAATGATTTGTTTGTGTCGAATTGTTAGTCTTACATGTACAACATCCAAATAACTTTGACTCCATTTGGCTTGCCGTAGTTCATCTGTATTTTGTTTGGGTTGATGATACGACTGTGTTCCGTATGGTTGCTCTGCATAATCCCTGGTCCTTCCAGCCTGAACTTTTCCACTAAGGCAGCGATTTGATGATTCGATTCTATGAACCTTTCTCGCGATCTTCGGTCTACTGTTGATAGGCATACTAAAAGAAGAAATTAGTGTTGGATTTCAAATTAATCACTAGAGAAAAAAGAAAAAGTAGAAATTCTGTTTAGTATAAAATGAAACTTTGAGCAAATAAGAAAAGATCTTGAAATTATTTTTTACGAAGAAGATAGTCTTCTTTCACGGGGATGCCCGTGAAACCCGGGTAGTGATATTTTCGTCTCAGTAAGCACGTCGGCACTTGGACAATTTTTTATGGTACAAAGATCCCACGGAGGAAACACATACTCCTTGACCTGCCAGGAGGAGCCTGATGGAAAAATCCATCCACGTTGATATCGAACTGGTAGGATCCGCTCGCTCATCTGTAGGCCTTGACAGTCGATCTGCGCACACGGGTCTTCACACAAATGGATCCCGGAAGCTCCAGACTGGATCTCCACACTTGGGTCTTTGTACAAATGGATCCTTTTAGTTCCAGAATATAGTTAAATACTTGCCAAGTGAAAGGGAAGTGCAGAAGTTCCGGCGCAAGTGCGGAAATGAAATCAATAGCTGGCCTAATCTAGCTGGCTTCTGGGCTATCGATAGTATCCATCCCACTCTGGAGGATAGGATTGATAGGTGTTATTGGCCGCTGTTCATTCGACTGTTTAATTGTAGGAAGAGAACCGACTATCATAATACGTTGCGGCCACTACACAACATAAGCTGCTGGATGAGTGTCAAGCATGGGCTAGTGACCACGGTAACACCGTGAACTAGTCGCTGAAGACTCGGAGATAGATTAATCATAACTAAATCAATATCAATGAGTGAGACCACGTCATGGACGCGGGCCGTCTACTATCGCGTTTACCGCTGGGTTTTCGGGGTTCTCGTGGGACCTTTCCGAGCAGATGGGATAAAACAATAACATACTAAACCGTACAAGTTATCTCAACAAGTTTTTTTATTCAATATCATTTTCCCATGGGAAAGTCTTCGTTAAACCATGTTATCGCTTATAAAGGATAAAGGGATGAAGGAAAACTTACCAAGTATGGGTTTTAGCTACTTGCGGATTAATTTATCTTAATTCTCATAAATTTACTTACAATAATACATGAGAGGGTTTTCCAGCTGTGGGCAAGGAAAACCAATACTTCCGAAGTAATCCAACAGATTTCTGGTTGGACCTGCATATACGACGTCACCCAGGCACAAGTATACCACTCTGTCTAGGAAGGGGAACACATCTGAAACAATAGGTATGTCAGTGGTCAAATTTTAAATGCCGGATTTTTATAAAAGTATGTAAAACGTGTTAGTAGAATATTTTAAAAGTACAAAATTCAATTGTTATTGATGAAGTATGATAAACTCACCTGATCTCGGCTTCTCCATGGTAAGTATGATCGCAGTGCCGTATTTTTTAGCCGCATTTGAAAGTATTGAAATCACCAGATATGTGTTCAGAGGATCTAAATCCCACGTTGGTTCATCCAATAAAAGAATGACTGAAAAGGTGTAAACATCCAATTAATTGAGTGAGAAAAAGCGAATGATACACCAATTCCTAAATTTTGACTTCCCGCTCCGATGGGTCTAGGTTCGGATCCCGGCACGCACTTCTACAAATTTTTCGAAATTATGTTTTTTTTTATATACGAGTACCTACATTAACAGGATAGCAAATGGGCATGCAGGCCACCTGATGTTAAGTGGTCTCTGCAGCC
>DWKW01001447.1:0-12683 GCA_018250115.1 Doberes anticus | reverse complement strand
TGATGTGGATGTCCATGGGCTGCAGTGACCACTTAACATCAGGTGGCCTGCATGCTCGTTTGCCATTCCGTTTGAATTAAAAAAAAATGCACCACGCAGGCCAAGTGCGGATCGGAGGACCTCACACCGCTTCGAGAACAATACGGAGACCTCTCAGGAGTCCAGGTTTCCTCACGATGTTTTCCTTCACCGATAAAGCGATTGATAATAAAATTAATCTGTAATACGCACAAAATTTACAAATAACAATTTCGAATAATTAGAGGTGCGTGCCGGGATTTGAACTCCGATGCACCGAAACTGGAGGTAGAAATTCTTAACCACTAGTCTATCACTAGCCGTGGTCAACGTGCGGACTGCCGTTCGGAGGGTCCTGGGTTCGATTCCCAGCGGGGCGGAAATTTGAATGATAAATTTAGATTTCTGTACCTAGTCTGGGTGTTTGTGTGCTTGCTTCTGTATGTGTCCATGGCACCCACGACACAGGTTAAAGCCTACTGTGGGGCTATGAGTGTGAAGCGTTATTATTATTATTACTTAAGTACTGGCTGATCTCTGTTTCAGCTAACAGTAAATGACCGCTCTTTACTGTGTCCAGTTTATTGTTTATCAATCTTCTTCATGTATGTGTGAAGCGCGAGCTAAATGTTACCATTAGCGGTCACCCATCAATCTCTCTAAACCTAAACGTTGCTTGCCTGTGCTTCTGTCTTGTATTCGCTCTTTACTGATTCCATTAGACTTCCTTACAACAACTTATCTTCCAGAAAGCTTTGAGAATCCCTACACGATTAGGATCTGAGAGGCGGCGCAGTTCGAGCGTGCGGCCCCCCAGCCTAGCCGACGACAAGGACACGAGACGGAGGCGACGACTCTCAGAGCTAGCTGGCGGCGTGTTCTACAGCGACGCGACTATTCTCACCCGCGGTCACGACAATCTCGCGCTCGGCCTCGACTCAGAAAAACCCCCACCCGATGATTACAACCAACCCACTAGCTTCAGGCTTGAACCTACCTTTTCTCCACAAACATCCTCTTGTTAACATTGACGTGGATGAAAACGAAGTTTCATTTCTTTGTAAATCAGTACCTACTCACTTAGGCTAATTTTAAAATTTGTTCCGTAACAAAATATTTATTTTTAGATAATTTATGATATCCAATTGTAAAGTAGGTCCATTTTTCTTATTATTACATTTTTGTAAGAAATATGTTTAGTCCCTTGTTTCTGAATATTAATCTAATTCACAATAATACATTTATTCCATTTTTTGTCTTACAAACTTAACAGACGGTACGGATTCTTTCTTTCTTTAAATAACATTTTATTTTAATTTTACCTATTTTTATCGTTTACGTAAAATTCAATAATAGTATTATCCATTCAGAATAAGTTCCTTTTATAGTATCCGAAAATGATCATATAGTATTGAATTAAAACTTGAAAACTTAGATCCACTATCCTAATATAATAGAACCTAATAAAATTGTTGGAATCAGCAGTTCACTCACCACTATTTAAAATCAAATTTCTATAACTTATATAGTGTAATAATTATTTTAAATGTAGTTAATTTAAATGTTACATTATCCTGGCGATAAAATGGGTCAGAATATTCGGAATAATTTACATGATTTTATACTTTGACTTGTGAATGAAGTAAAATTAAAATTGAAAAAATATATATTTTCAAATTTGGTTTTATTTGTAATATCCAGTTATTCTTAAACATATTGGGTAGTTATCATATTAATTATATGTGTGTAATTTAGAAAGGCAGCTTGATTAATTTCTGAGAACTCCCCAGACTGTAGCATAATATATATATAATTTATTATTTACAGATGCCATTCAGTAAAATATAAATGTCATCACACTTTGGATGGTGTGCCTTATAATCTATACTAAAAAGTCGCCAAGCTACCTTCCTGTCAATGCTTTTCATTGCACATAATTTGAACATAACATCCAAAATAAATCAAAATACATTGTACAAGGATAAAATGACAATTCATTGCTTAACAATTGTATAAGCCATAACATCTAATTAAATGGTAAAGATAATCATGATAATAAATCTTGGTTATGTAATGCTTGCTGTTGATGAATTTCTTGCATTGTTGAGACGGGTAATGTTGCACTCACTGTTATGGATGGCATCCCTGGTAAAGAAACTGGAGTAACAACAGACAATCCACTACTCATAGGAGGCGGTTGGATTGGTGGCTGCTTGAAGTTACTCATATCAAAAGTTGGTACTAATGGAGTAATTTGTGAATAAGAAGTAGGTGTAGGAATTTGTTGGTTGGTTGTTGCAGTATAAGAAGGCATAATCGGGATATAAGGCTGTGGTTGGTTCATTGGAATGCCTGGTAAATTTGGAAGGGGTGCAGGAGGTTGCATATTTGATACAGATGGTATGCTTCCCAAGTTGGTTAATGTTGTTTCTGCAAAATCTGTAAACATGAAGCAAATTAAGATGTTAATAAAATGGAAAATACAAACTATCATCTATAGAACAAAGATTTATCAAAGTTAAATATATCAGTTTATTAAAATCTGAGAAGATTTTGAAAAACGAAATAATATCTGATAAAGTGTAATTGAAAACCGAAACCAGACTATGGGAAATGTTTCATCTCAATTTTTTTACATCTAAAGAAGACATATTTAATTTAAATTTAAAATAAAAATTGTAGCCCATAACCATCACACAATGAAGTCAAACCAATTAATACCTCATAGTCATATCCATAGTAGGATAATAATAAGTAAAGTAATACAACATTAATATTAATTCATCATAGTAAAGATGTGTTCCTCTACTCCCATAGCAACTTACATATTTTACATTTTCCACAAAGGAATTATTAACATTTTTTTAAAGTAATATTTAACCAAGATTACTTAATTTTTATAAAGCTAGGAATGAAGGACTGTGTTATTTTACTTACTACTAGAATAGGCTGCCATATTGGACACTACAGATTGTGACAGTGATTGTGGAGGCAAGTTCTCTTGATGAGCAGTTGGAGGTTGCTGTGAGATGCTGGGTGGGTCAGCATAATTTCCAGGGTTTACCATTGGCACTCCAGACAAGAATGGTGGGGCAGATGTCTGCATTTGAGGTGCCATTTCTTCTTGGGTATTAACACCTTGTGTTCCACCCACTAATGGGGTTTTTTCATCATTTAAGTTCATACTCTGTACAGCTGTAACTAAATTTTGTTGGGATACTTGAAGCTGTGCCTGCAAGTAATTAAAAAAAAAGCTGTATTCATTATTCATCTTCATCATCATAAACCCATTATTGTCCCACTGCTAGGCACAATCTCCTCTCAGTAACAAGAAGTTTTAGGCTATGGTCCACAGCACTGGCCATGTGTGGCTTGGCAGACTTCACATGGTAGGTACTTACATGTTAATAGAATAGCAAACAAGCATGCAGGCCATGTGATGTTAAGTGTTCACTGCAATCCATGGACATCCACGTCAAACCTCAACTGAGAAGAAAGTCTGAGGTTGTATGAGCATAAGGACTAAGTTGGAATGCCTCTTGTCCTTTGTCTTCTGCCTAATCACACCCTTCAAAATGAAATACAGCAGTTCTCACACTCCTGCTTTACTGCACAAATAGGTGCCAGTGGTGCGGCCAGGTGAGCCTTCAACATAAGACTCTACCACTATCAAAGTATTAATAATTAAGTAGTTAAGTAACTTTATTATAGTTCACACATAATTCATGAAGAATAATTTCAAAAAATTAGAGGTGCATGCCAGGATTTGAACTCACCCTGATATACATTATAATAGAAACCATAATTTAATAGCAAACCAAATTTGTAATTCTGGATAAAATAGTCACCTTAGGTTTGTCATGTATACCAACAATAACAGCACAGTACACAGTTAGATCAAAGTGTAATATGTTTTTCTTAACAAATCACTGTCAATTACATTGGCTGTAATGAAAACTAGCCGCCGCTAGTAACCCCACTAGCACCAAGCATAAAAAAATAGATATTAGAGATAAAGTTCAAGTAATACTGAGTTATTTAATACCAAGTTTTACTCAGTTTGATTTAGCCATACCAAGTACTTGGTTTTGTTGCTCTGTAGAGGTTTATATGGGTTTGTGATATAAAACATAACAAATAAAATTTTAATATGTGTAACTTATATTTTATAGTTTCATATATAATTTTATATGTGTACACAAATGACACATAAGCACTCAATATTCTCCAAACCTACGATAGTTGATGTATTACAGTCTCAAGGATTGTAACAAATTCCACCATAATAGTAATACTCCATCCATGTCTGACTTGTCTTATCAGATGTTAGTTGTTAATGTACCAAGTACTAACTAATAAAAGAGTTTCTGTCCATTTCTACCAAAAGTTATGAGAATATCAGTATTTTAGACTGTTTGACTTTCACACTTCTAGTGATAAAATCATAAGACATGTCACATAATATTATAAGTAAAACAACATAACAGAAATAGTACATACCCCTGACGCTGGTGGAGCAAAGTTAGGTTTAGGTATATCATGACTATTCCTTATAGGGATCCTATGTAAGTAGCCATATCCTATACCACAACCGAGGCTGCCATCTCCTCCCCACTTGTAATTGGGTGTTATGTGAACTTCTCTACAGGTATCATCAGTTGTATTGTAAACATAAAGTTTAAGAGCCCTGCCTTCATGTGCTTCTATTAAAGTGAAAAGATCTTCACTCTCATGCATGATAGAATCTGCTCCAATTATGTAATCCGAAAATGGTCTCAATCCAGCTAACTCTGCTGGTGATGAAGGGTGGACTTCCTGATAGTAAAAAAATCAAAATATTTATTGTTAGTATTATGTCGGCTTTATTTTTCGATATATGATTTTTCTTATAGTAATAAAAGTATTTACCAGTACATGCCAAACATTCTCATTGGCACCCTCAAATGAACAAAAGCGTATGCTGACCCCAAGAAGTCCTTGGCCTCCCCAATTTGCACTCGGCGTTATTATTATTTCGCGTACGGATTGAGTCTTGCTACTGTACACAAGCATCTTTATTGTCTTATCAACATTTTGTTTCAGCAATTCTTTAAGTGTATCATTGTCTTGATCCAACCTAGTATTTTCTATGGCTACAATAAAGTCAAAAAAAGCTTCCAGACCAGCCTGATATCCCGGGGACCCATCATGTACCTGAAAAACAGGAAACACTGACGTGTAATTTGCTATACGATCATGAAATTCAAAACATTATTTGAACTGTCGGATTACAAACCCGTAAAACGTGATATCCTTCTGATCCTCCTCCAGGGACTTCAGTACTGTGTGATGAACCCATTTTCGAACGTATAATATATCAAAACTACGATAAAATGACAAATCTTCTTGAATTTCTTTGAACCTGCTGACAGTCATCAATACAAAATCAATGTCTGACATTGACATTTAATTCGGTTTTAATACGTGGCAGATTATTATAGCGATGGCGATTAAGATTTTAAAAAAGTTCGAATGTTCAAGTTTAAAACTTTCCTTAATTAAAATAATGAAAAGCTTTTTTACAATATCATTAATTTTCTTTTCATTGTTTTATTCATATTTTAGATTTTTTGTAAATTATTGAAATATATTTAGTTGACAGTTAAATTAAATATAAATTATGATCATTCCACATTATTTAGTTCTATTTTTATTAAAGCGCGTTTTTTTAGTTTTTTTTAGCTTGGTGTGTATGTATGTAACGGAATCTTTGAAAGTGATTTTGACCTCCTACAAAACTTCGATTTAATTTGAAACATTGCACATTTATCAAGGACCGAGGACAATACGAAGGAGGACAATTATAGGATTAGCGATTTTTTTTACATTTGATACTCGGTAGTGTATTGTGCCAAGTACCGTTCGTTTTCATTCCTTTTTCTTTCCCTTTTCTTTCCATTTTCATTCCTTTTTCTATTTTGTTTACCCTTACACATTCCTTTTTCTTGCGAATATCATTCCTTTATCCTTCCCTTTTCATACAATTTTCGTCGCCTATTCTCCATTTTCATTCATTTTTATTTCTATTTTTTTCCTTTTTCCTTATCATTTTTTTCTTATTTTTTCCTTCTTCTTGTCATTTTCATCAAGTTTTTTTCTCATTTTCATTCTTGTTTCTTTCCATTGACATTAATTTTTTTTTTTAAATTTCGTTCCCTTTTCTCCGTTTTCATTCTTATTTCTTTCCATTTGCATTCTTTCTGTTTTCCATTTTCTTGCCATTTTTATACTTTCATTACATTTTTCTTCAATTTTCGTTGCATTTTCCTGTTTCTTTCCATTTTCGTTCCTTTTTCTTTCCCATTATTCAATTTCCAACCCATTTTCTTGCCATTATCTTTCTCTTTTCTTATAGTTATGGTTTATGTGCGATAATTTCATGCCTCAGCACGATGTACGATATGACAGTAGTATCGTTTGCTCACGGCGCTAACTGTTAGCTTATTTGTTTCTCTCATGTCTCAGTCATTTCATTCTTTAATAGTACGTAGTCTGCCAATCAGCGAAGACATATATTTTGATACTATTTCCCTCTCTACGCGCTCGAAATATTTGTTTATTTATTACACTCATAGTGGAGTCCAGAACTGTGCCTTAAGTCGAACGATTAATTAAAAAATGTTTGTCTAATTTCAACAGAAGTTCACGAGATGTAATCTGCTAAATATTTGCAGTGAATCAATGTTACATTTTGTATGATTTTTTTATAGTTTTACATCCCGGTAGATACCATAATTTTGATCAATGTACGATAATTATATGACCCTATAATTTAATTCATGCACAGGCCACAGACCATTAATAGATTTGGTGGAGACATATTCTAAACGTTGAATAATGGGTACGAATACGAACTGTTATGTTGACGCATAAGAAACGGTCTATTTCAACGATTAGCACAGCACTATTCGATTGTGAATTGTGACTTATGACAGTTGTAAATTTAAAAAAAAATGGTATTAGTCGACATCGACAACCTTCGCTCTAGATCTATGTGATTACTTCCTATTCCAAATTACCTGCTCTTCAAAATCTAATAATGCAGGAATTTAAATAAATGAATGTTTGTTATTTAATACAATATAATAATATACAATCAAAGAAAATAGTGAAAATACCCTAGCTATAAATACTAATAAGCAGATGTGTTCCTACTCCAAAGTAAATTTACATTTCATTTTATAATTCACAGTAGCAGTTCTAGAAAAAGTATTCAGTGTACTCTGAATATTTTTTATTATTTGGTTTGCGAAAATTGAAATATTAAAATGTCCGAATGGAAGCATTTAATAGCAGACTGGCTTACTGAATATGCATCTTTACAAGAAAACGAAGTAAAGAGTTTTGCAGCCGAACATGAACATAATCATGAAATAGCAACAGCAATTTTCAATTTATTGTATAGTGTGAATGAGAGTGAAATACACAGAACCAATGAAATTCAAGATGGAGCTGTAGATGATCAGGTAAGTTAAATAAAAGTTGTTTCAGTTGCTGTTTAAATTTAGCATGCTGGAGAGCTAGTGAGCTGGTCATATGACATGGAAACACTAGTGGCAGGGGAGGGAGATTTGTTATGCTTTCAACCACTTTGCTCTGTGTTGATTGAACTAATGTGCATTTATGAACAATGATCAATAATAATGGCAGTCATAATGATATTCACAGAAGAAAAGCACAATGCTGCACATATATGCAGAAATCGAAGTAAGATCAAAATTTTAAATTTCAGATGCTCGAGCATGTTTGTGTACAGTTGTTTAGTTTCTATAGATCAAAAGAAGTGGAACTCCAGAGGTTTACTCTGCAATTTTTGCCAACACTAATTTACATATATTTGAGTGCTGTTGCCCAAGGAAATTCTAAATCTTGTAGATGTGTTGAAACATTATTGATTGGTATGTAGCTTACTGAAATAGTTTACTATTCATACAATATTTTTTTACATTGTCATCACTTATCTTAAGTGTTAATAAATAAAATACATAAATATATTCCAGGAATGTACAATTTTGAAGTAGTTGATGAAGCAGGAAAACCAAAAGTAGTTTCCTTTCGATTACCATCGCTGGCGCAGGCATCAATTTATCATGAGGTATGTTATGTGAATGATTGGGCTAATACATAAAAATCATAGTATATGAATGCCTTTAAGTATTTTATGCAAATAGTTGATTTTATTCAGAGTATGAACTTAATGAGAGGTGATGCATGCTCATTTTTTCATTTTTAATCTTTATTTAGTTTATTGCTCTTACAAAGTTTGTCATTTATCAGTGTTAATATAATTAATACAATAAACCAATTGTTTTACAGCCCTTGTCTTTGGGACCTCAATTTTTGACAGAGAGTGCACTAAGAAGATGGGAGGAATGTAACACAAAATTAGTCAGCTGGGGTCCCTTACCACAAGTAGAAGTAATAAATGCACAGAATCGTCTCAAGGTTATGGCTGCCTTGTACTTTATTTACAATCGTCAGCTAAGTCTATTGCCAAAGTTGGCATTGAGGCACTTCTGTATTGCAGCCTCTAGGTATGTTTTGTTAAACCTTCTATTTTTTATTATAATTCAAATGGCTCCTGTGAAGTGGTCATAAAAGCCTACCTACGTAATCTCAAGCGCATATGTATGTTTCTTGCTGAGAATTATAACCAAATGTTTAAATTTAAAGTACTTCAAACTTCAGCAACCAAAATGGGCTGGACTTTTAAGCTCATAATAAATGATTTTATACATTAACTGTCAAATGTAATCAATGTTTGAGACTTAAAAAGTAAACTAAAAGTATATAGATAGTGTGTAGTCCTGTAGTGTATAGTCTTATGTTGAAGGCTTGTGTGCAGTAGCACCAACACTGCACCTACTTCTGTTGTTAAGCAGTACTGTGAGCATTGTTGCATTCAATTTAAAGAGTGTAGTTAGGCCGAACACAATGGACAAGGGGCACTCAAACTTAGTCCCCTGGAGTAGCAATACATCTGTGTACAACCTCAAATAGAATAAAGGCCTATTTGAGATTAGATGAGGATGTCTATGCTAGTGATCTTTCATCAGACACAGGCATCAGGTGGTCTGCATGCTAATTTGCTACTCCTTTATAGAAAAAAATATATATTTGTATATGTATGTATATTTTAATAGAATATAGTATATACGTTAATATTTGGAATTCAATTTCTTTTTAGAATTGTAACACAAGGATTTCACAAAAAAAAATCAGGGTCACCAAATTCAATTAAATCCATACCAAGAATACCAGTGGCATCAAACTTTTTATTAGAAATCATTGAAGGTGCATACTTTGCAATGTTCAATGAGTTCTATACATTAGCCTTGCAGGCTGTGAAGGATATCGACCAACGAGCTCAGTATGAACTGTTTCCAGATGTTATGTTGGTAACCAGTGCTGTTATCAATTCATTGCAGAACAATCCTTCTGGTATGAATTTTGAATAAAGTTTTGCCTTAAATTCAATTTAATAAAATCTAATTGCTCTTACTCTTAATTTCTTTGCTTAAATTAATTGCTCTTAATCACTTTCAGGACAACCTTGTGATGGTCCCATGGGAATAAGTGTTGCTCTGTCCCCAGCCACTACCACTGTTACAATGTCGAAATCGATGATCACAAATGCTTCATTTCGTACAAAAAAATTGCCAGGTGAATATGATGTTTTAATTATCTGTATTGATTAAGGCATATTTTGTATACACATGGTAAATATCTTAGTATTATAAAATTTTATTTATTGTATTTTCTGTGTTTAACATAGATATTGCGAATTTGTAATTATAGCAGGGACTTTAAATATAACATTTTTGTAACAGTATGTACAGATGAACAGCTCACTAATTGCATGCTGCCAAATGAATGTGAGAGGACACAACACTGGATGCATAAATTTTTCACAAATGATATTATTTGCAAAAAATATAATGAAAGCCTAACTCCTATCAGTTCCTTATTTTAAAAATATTCTTTTACTAAAAGTCACTTTAATTTATTTGATACAAAACTAAACAATTTTGTGTCAGATGACTTTCTTCAAAGGAGAAATGCAAATAATTTCTGTCATTATGAAAATTCCTAGTGACTATATTGTACATTTTGCTTTTATATTTCTGAGGTATGAATAATAAAAAATATTACATATACAATAAATATTAAAGCACAAAATTTGCACTATCAAGTTTATGTTGTATAGTTAACAAGCAATTACACTTGACAACAATTATTAGCATCATCATTTATGTTTTTAATTGCAGATAGAAAAAATGCTTTATTTTTGAGATGAAATAAGAAAAATAATATTCATTCCCCCATGCTTCTCCTTCCATAAATACTTTTTATTAGTTTTAGTTCCAGGTATGCTTTATTAACAAAATAAGTAAATGATGTTGTATAACATAGATAACATGAATGTTTGTGTATGTTTGTGACATGTATAGCAATCGTTTTAAATATTATATCCTTCAGATATTGAAATCTGAAAATTTTGTGCCATAATAATATAAGAGCTTTGATTCATAACTTGACTACCAACACTATCACAATATGTAAGAGGAATTGTTTAGTTTCAAAGCAAAATTACCTGTTAAAAGCCACATACTTTTAGTGGCAAATTTTCATTAAAGTTTCAACTTCAGTTAAACTGTTACCAATATTATCTTCACTGATATGTTATATTGAAGCATGTTATGGAGCCCAGGACTAGTCCAGTTCTAGAAATGCAAAATGGAATGGGAAATTAAAAAAAACTTTCAGCTTAATCAATATTTTAATGCATAATATCCAATTTGAGATAAAACACTCAACACATTCGGGAACGTAATTGTATAAGCACTATTGTTTGGTTCTATAAGCACTAATATTTAATCATACATTTATTGCAGATGATATTCCCATACAAGCTGGACAGGTAGTACCAACAGAATCTGTCGACATGTTAACTTCGATCACAGAGGAGGGCGAAGCAGATGCAGCTCCTATGCAACGTGGAATCGGTGCGCGTAATTCCAAACCTAAATTCCCAGTTTTGGGTAAAAAAACCAAAGATGGTAAAGAGAGAACCGTGGCAAGTAACGATAAAAAAGTTACACTTAAGGAGTCCTCAAAGGGGACACGTAACTCTTTGACCGGCGGCGGCGACGTAGTGGACTCATCACAAAAAAATAGCGTAATTGAAATTACGTTTGATGGTAATGGAAAGGATGAAATTTCTCTTACTTCTATGCAGAATAGTACAGAGACCTCTGACAGCCGCTCTCAGGTAACCACCGACTCATTGGACATGGAGACGACGACCCGCTTCGCTGCGATGCAAGTTAGCTCTGTGTAAAAACTATGCTCCTACTTTACTCGTTCTGTTGTGTATTCACGTAGTAAAATAGAATGGATTATATTCAACGACAGTCTTCGAATTGACTCGAAATACATATTTCATTTACCCGTAAAAATATTCCTTTCTATATTAAGTTCTTCGAATGTATATGTAACTTAATGCACCTAAATATTGTCGCCAGATTAACGCTTTGGTTGTAGATATTAGTATGTAGGTATCTCATAATTTGCTGTTGAAGAAAAATAAAATACAAAAGAAAATTCAGCCCTGTATATTATCATCAACCCATTATTGTCCCATTGCCGGGCACAGATCTCCTATCAGAGACAAGAGTGTTTACTCCATAGTCCACCTGCTGATTATTAACCCTATGCCATAATTAAATGTAACAAATAATATATTACAAAAAGAAAACTTCATTAGGCATGTATTTGATATCTTCGTTAAATGAAAGTTATCACTATAATACATTGATGCGCCTTATATGTACTTAATTGAGTTTATCGTGTAGGGAAAAATCTGGTAAAATAATTTAATATTCAAGAATACTCGTTATCTTTGCCACTATCAATGTGTACAAGAGGTTAATATATATCTCCGTATTCTCCGTACATTATTCATACATTTGTATTGGAAAAAGCTTGAACGCTCGTATCTACTAAGTAATTTATTAAACCAGAAGTACATTAATCAACGTAGTATCGATTTAAACTTCATTTACAACGTACTATACTCCGCGTAACAATGAAGATCTTATTACTGCTATGTATTATTGTGCTAAAGATCATAAACACTTGTTGGTGTACAGATCTAATAGTAGGAACAAGCTATAATGCGCGCTTAGCTTGGCAACATAAAGCTGAATTTATGGGAATACCTCTGAAGAAAAGAGTAAAAGAGTTTTTTTTCTCTGATGCCAGTCAACAATTAATCAAAGTAAGTTTTTTTCACCGATTTTATTTCACTATCTGATAACTTCCCATTTTATATGCTAGGATTATTTCCCACACACATAACAAAAGGCATGGGGTTCAACTGTTATGGAATCTCGGGCGATGGCAGTGGCTGCAAGCTGCTGAGCTTATAAGGAGAGTAGAAACTGGGGGCTTCTTAGGTGGGAAGGGGAGGGAGGTTCTCAAGGCAAAGGCGGAAGTAGTGGGTTTTTTTCGGGACTCCCACAAAGATAGTTTCTAGTAAATAAAAAGAAAGATCGTTTCTAGTAAATAAAAGTGAGTGACAGCCTAGTCGTTAAGCATCTCCACCCCGCTACGACGGGCGGAGG
>DWKW01001446.1:0-12683 GCA_018250115.1 Doberes anticus | reverse complement strand
TTCTATCGATTATATTATTTTTACCAGCGATTGAAAGTAAAATCAGTTACATTTATCACATTAATTTTAATTTACATTTTTATACCGAACAATGTTTATGTTATACGTGGAATATTCATAAACGACAATCGGAAACATAAACTATTTTATTTCAATAATTCGGTATGCTCTGTCGGTGCAGATAATATCCTTAGAAACTTGCTCACTTAGTGTTTCACTGTCTACTTATATAACAAGACAAAGGTTAATCTCCTGTTTTATGCACTTATGCGAAAGTAATTATTTCGAGTAGATGTAGATATATACGATACGTAAACGGATAATCACAGTTACCCACATGTCAGTGAGGGAAATGCTAAGAGCCTAGGACCCATTTAGATACTAAAAAGTATAAAATTATATAGTATAAACTAACATTGAATAACAGAAGTGAGAGTTTTGCTATGTTTACGTACTGAGTAGGCCACATTAAGTACATAAACATACCCTATGTCTATGTTTCCTCGACAGGTCCTGACCTCGAGATGCTCAATATGGCCGACTTTTATATTTTACCTGTTTTAAACCCGGACGGCTACGAACATTCGCACACACACGACCGCCTTTGGAAGAAAACTCGTTCACGGACTTCGGATAACACCGATGATTACACTGGATGGTGAGTTTTACTCGTTTCCTTATAAGTAGAATATGAACTTGAATTAGTAGTTGTAATAGCAGCAACTAAGTGTACCAGAAAAGTGCCAAGGAAGTGTGGCTACTTCTGTGTCACTAAAAACACAAGCGCTGTTTATATAAAAATGTTTCAAATGTTTTTTTATGTAGCTATGCCCAATAAAGAATGTAGGCAATTTTGTTACAGTAAACAAAGCTTAACTGGCTGACACATTTAACTGTTTAAACCGGATGAAGTTGCTTTGTCTTACAGTTTAAAACTCTGAGATAGTCAAATTTTAAAATGTTAATCAAACATACTTTTTAGGGTTCCGCACCTTAAAATCCCAGAGTCTCAGGTATTTTAGAGGACCTTACCTTTAAAAGAGACTAAGGTTGTCTTCTATCGTATGTACTATGGTGAGTGCTCAGATGAACTCCATAATCTAATACCATCTACCTTATACATGTATCGTACTACTTGCCGAAGGTTGAAGTTTCATCCAGACCTCATTGATCGTTGCATATCAAGTACTGTCGGCTTTTCACGATCGTATTTGGAGCGGAAAACTGTAATGTGGAATTAGCTTCCGTCGAAGGTAGGTATTTCCATCCAGCTACGAGATGGAGAATTTCAAGAAGAGGGTAAAACGGGTCCTTCAAGACCGGCGACGCACGTGTGATCCCTCTGGTGTTGTACGTGTCCATAGGCAACGATGACTTACCATCAGGTAGCACGTATGCCTGTATGCCAGTCTTTTTAACATAAAAAAATATATATATTATGACAGAACCCTCAAGGCGCGAAATTACTGGCATTTCAGCGATTTTTACCGTACCTGTCTTATCATCTTTAAACAGCAATCGCTGTCTTTAAACTTCCGTCTTTTCGAGTCAAATGACACTACTTTTACTCGAATTAAAAATGACAGTTAAAAATAATTTAACCACGGTGAGGTACGACGTAATTAACAAAAAGTAGTAGGTACATGTCATAAAAAGTCAAAAACATCAAAGAGAGAACTTTACCGTTATATGCTGATAAAAATCTACAAAATGATTTTAAATTGTACGATGTCTAAGCAGGCGTAACGGATATCAAGAAGCAAAGAGTAATTCCCTTCTTCATAAATATGTAAGCACACAGTGTTCCTACCACGTTATACTATATGCAAAACTAATAATAGCTACCGGAAGTACTAGTAGAACAATTGTAAGGCAACAAACGATTCTGCAATACTAACTTTGCCATAATTTTTATTATTATTCAGTTGAATAGCATCAGTTGAATGGCAAACATTATGTTTTTCTTTCTTTGTTCTGTTGTTAATAGTATTTTATTAGTAATTATTAATAATAACTACGTATAACGGTTTATGCTCATAGCCCCACACTAGTATATTTATATCTGATGACGTGAGTTGAAAACAAAATACTTCGATACGTTGTTACTCTTGAGGACTGAATTTGAATGCCTGTGCATTGCGCCTAACCACAACATTGAAAGCGAAACAGAGCAGCGCTCACGTTGCTACTTTACGTCAAAAAATGTACGGTGATGCCGCCGCCGATTGGGAGTCTTCGACGTAAGACACTACCACCATCAAAAAAGTCGGAAAGTGTTTTTAACCTGCTTTTACTCTATTTCTATTCAGGTTACCGTGGAACTGGGGCCAGGCAGACTGCGTTGGAGTAAATACGGACCGGAACTGGGATTATCATTGGGGGGAAAAAGATTCGTCCCGCGACCCATGTTCGGAGAACTACGCCGGGCCACACCCTTTCAGCGAACCGGAAACTCGTGCGGTTGCCAATTTTTTATCTGAACGGAAAGGACAAATAAAGGTATGCGATCTATTCTAGCGATACCGCCGCTACGCTTATTTCTGTCTTAAAGAAGCAATACTCCTTTGATATAATCACTAACGTCAGGGACGGACTTTGTGGAGCCATATCAGTAAAAACCAAAATAAATATAAAACATTTAGATTAAATTCCCGATTATATGACACAAATATACATTTATTTTTAAACTGTGAAAGTCCTTTTCAAATCTATTCTAATCTAGCAGTTTTTGCGTAATTGGTAAAAAACCGACAAACAAGCAAAAATGCAAAAATAGATTATTTGTATTCAGAAGCATATCAATAGTCGATATCCTTCATGTGTCAATAGATTATTCTTAGAAGAGCCTATAAATTTTCCGTCAGTCAAAACGGTGTTTTAATAAATAACCATGACAATTAACGATTTCTCGCTAGAAATTTTTAGTGTCATTCGCGAGGTTGATAGGAAATAATGCCAAGAATCATGGAAGGAAAGAAAGTGGCAAATGTGTGGCAAAGAAAGTGTAAAAGAGGCAATCAAATGGCAAAAACGTAGCCCCTATAAAACTAAAAATAACTTTATGAATGATCATTCTATGAACCACTGCGACGGGTATTCCAATATAAATATATATACTTTTTACTCATTTAATTAACACAGGAAATTCATACATTATTGTGTCTGCTGGTTATAATAATTTGAAAATGGATTCTATTTTCGACATTGTTTTTTTTATATGAGAAACGAATGGACGAGCATTTGCTTTGAACAGAATGATTACAAAAAACAACTAGGCCACTATTTTTGGTGAGTCTAGGAGTTCACGAGCAATATTTTTTTATTGGGTTGCTACATGTAAAAGAGGACGCATAACCTTTGAAACTGAGGCGAACCACTAAACGCGGTAGTTCAAGAAAATGTTCGAACAATCGAGGTCTTATTCTGAAAAATCGACGGATTACGTATGCAGAGCTTAAGCGGGAACCATGTATTATTTCAGCAGCAATGCAGACCATATTTCATGACCACCTGTCTTTTTGTTAGCGTTAATTGAAGTGAGTGCCGCACAAACTAATGAAATGCCAGCTTCGGAATGGTACATAACTGATTGTGTTCCAAAAATATTATCAGCTTTGTGCGACAAGCTGCCAAATTGAGAAACCTGGCACCTTCTCTGACTTTTACTTATTTAAAAAATCGAAATAAAATTAAAGGCAAGACTTTAAAACTTAAAAGTTGAACTGGCTACTACTTTGCTTATGCGAAAACTTAAACTATGATCTTCGCAAAATTTTAAGATCACCGGAATATTAAGAACGGATTGAGTGTTGGTAGGAATTTGATGATCTTAAGTAATTACACATTCCGAAAATATTTTTTTCTTCATGTAGGTACATTAATATACACACAATGCGTAATGCGGAATATATGGGGGGATCTTTTAATGGACAATTTTTTTTTAAATCTAAGGACTTTTGATTGTCTATATACCTACGTATTATAAAAGAAATTAACGAATTCATATTGTCATCAAATGCACAATTTTTTTTTATACCATATTAGTACAAAATTCTCCGACGCAAAAAAAGATGCTATAATTTTCAAGTTTTTGTTTATGTATCTGTCTGTGGCATCATAAGTCTTAAAAAGTTGAACCAATTTAAAAGCGGTTTTTTTATTATAAGGTTGAATTAATCGGAATGTAGGTACTAAGACACGCAAATAGGTATCGCACTAGTGAAATAAAGTACTTATGTTATCAGTAAAACTGCAATTCTTTTCGTGTACCCATATAACCACAAGTGTCTAATGTGCGGATTACCTAGATAATGTATTCCGGCTTTGTGCACATATAGATTTAGGCTATGAATGTTAGCAAGTATTTTTAACTAGACATTATGAACGGATTGTTCTGTTCACGGTAGTGCGTCGGTGAGCTCTTAAAAGTTATAATGCGCATGTACTCATTGCACTCATCACGCTTCGTACTATTAGCAGCCTAGTAAAATGCGATGCAAAAATGGGTATGTGGGTGGTCGTGGTCACCACGAGAACCATTTGTTTGTATGACGTTACAAAAATTTAAAATTTCCTAAAAAAAAGCAGGAAAAAATTGATTCTGCTTTGAAATGATCTTTTTTTGGCAGGAAGTCCGGTCGTCCTTGTATATGTTTGTATGTATGTAAACAAAAAAATATCTTTCATTATATTTGGAACGAAACAAACGATATAATCAACCTATCCAAGGTTCTAAGGGCGATCGAGACTTAGACCTGATTACATTTTAAAGTCGATAGTATCAAATTATAATTGTACCTATCTGTATATTAGGTACCTTCTTTAATGTGTTTTATACAAAGTAGTATACATTTACTTTATTACAGAGTATAACAAAAAAAAACACCAAAAAAAGTTACCGTTGATAACTAATCCTACGTGTACATCGACGATACCCAAGGTTTTTCCATAAAGGTTCGGTTTGTCTCAAATTTTTACGTAGGTACTTTAAGGTATCAACTGGATATAAATCCAGAGCGTATTGTTTAATAGCATTAATAACTTCTGTTTAAAATTCACTGTTGCTCGTGAAACGTATCCTACATTACAACTGTTCTATGTTTTTACTAGGCTATAATTGCTGTGGCATTTAATATACTCAAATGCGGCACGGCTCTTCTCTCGCTTTTACTGTGACCATCCATCCGGATTTGTATGGACTTTTGACCTTTTATCCGGCTTTTTCAACTTAATTTCAACGTTCAGTTAATTTTCTTAAAAATTATACATAAGTATTATATTGAAGCAGTCTTCAATCTTCAAACTAAATACGACTACTCAAATTTTTCATGTAGGAGATTATAATTAAAAGTAAGTAAAAAGACATCTTTAATGTTAAAGATCATATACTTTATTCGGATGTAATCAGATTAACTTGTCCGACAGCTAAAAATATATGACTTTATTTGTACAAATTACTCTTAAAGTAAAACGGACGTTTTAGCAATTTATCACTCGTTTAAAACCGTGGTAAACCGCACTTGCTCGGGAAATTGTGACAGAATACGGTATTTACCCACATCGTAACTTTCAACGACTTTTCTACTATACGTAGACGTATACCCACTTTCGAAGACAGAATTCCCCCTTATCAGATTTGATTTGACAAGAAAAATATCAACGAAATTTAATTACAACTTTTGATAATATAGCTTTTTTGACGTAATTGAAATAAAGAATAGTTTCAGGTACCTATAATTCCAATTATTTCCAATAAACAAAATTTCCCTCCCATTCCATTCCAACGTACTCAACCAGAGTTGCGATAAATAAATATGAGATTGAGAAAGTGCTCTGATTAACAACGTGAAGCAAATTACATGATTTCAACAGTTAAGAGTTACCCCCTTAACTTTTGGGAGAGACCGGGGCATTTCAGATTTCTGATTACTAAAATCTCAAAGCTCGTGCTATCTGCAAACCAGGAAACCACTGTGCCTACCCTGTGCTATAATACTCATACTACAGGTCATACAGTTACCAATCTCTCGTTTCTCTCCACATGCCACTCAATGCCTATTATTATAATAACCCCTTTTTATATATTTTTTTTAAACTTTTTTTTTATAAACTGTAGAGCTTACATTACACAGTACATGATTATTGCAGCGAAGACATTGTTTTTATGTTCCTTTTTTACATTGTTCAGGTTTACATATCGCTCCATGCGTATTCTCAGGCATGGCTGTTGCCAAGTTCACACACAGTAGCGTCGTTCGCTGACGATGGTGTCCTGTTAGAAATGGGCAAGCTTGCTACTAATGCATTAGCAGATTTGTATGGAACTAAATATCAGGTACCTACTTGCTTTAAATTATTAATAATTGTGACCAATAATATTGTAGTTAGGCAGAAGACAAACGGCATTACAACTTAGTTTTCAAGAGAAGCAATGCATCTACATACAACCTCAAATAGGACTTCTGTCCTAGTTGAGGTGAAATGTGGATGTCCATGGGCTGCAGTTACCACTTATCATCAGGTGAACTGCGTGCTCGTTTACTATTCTTTTAATGTATAAAAAAGTACAATACAATTTGAAAGTCCAATTAGCATATAATATAAAAAACCCGTAGTGAAGATAGTATATATATAGAAGATAGTATAAAGCGAACCAAGAAAGCTTTCAAGATACTCGGATATTTCATAATTTTGTTTGTCTGTTTTCAGGTGGGGTCAGCCGCAGAAATTCGACAGGCTGCATCTGGAATGTCTCACGATTGGGCAAAAGCTCGGGCTGGAATAAAATTCTCTTATCACGTCGACTTGCGAGACTCTTACGGTCCTTATGGCTTCCTGTTACCGGGTTCGCAAATAGTCTCCACAGCTCGAGAGACTTGGCAAGCAGTTAAAGCTATCGTAGACAATCTAACTCCTGGTTTATAAGTTTCGCGGCGTTTAAAATTAGGCTGTATCTAATTTGTTAAATGGACGCAGTTATTAAGAAGTTTTTAAACTAAGAATACAAAGATTTTTACAATAATTATTTCGTTTGATAAATCGACTCCTAAAATGCATTTAAAATGTTATTAGTACGTAGACCTATAAGGTATAATTTATAAGCTGTTTTTAATTGCTCAATAGGTATCTTCTATAATAATAAGTAGTATTTAAGCGTGGGAAATAAACTTGGTAACTGACCTCTAATTATTGACTTTGTTTTATGTGCAACTACCATTAGGAACTAAGAATTATACAGATTATGTTTTAATTAACTTACCAAATAGCTTGGTATCGCTTACCACAATTAGTTTTTTTACAAAGTGAGCATACAATCCAGTTTAATTCAAGCTCATACGAATGTTAAATTGGAACGCTTCATTTTTACAAGTTTTATTAAACTTGTTTCGTTTAGTTTACGGTATGTCTGTATGTTTCAAAATTTGTAATCCATTTTTCATTTTTTACCATTCGATTTAACTAAAATTTGGCATACCTTAGAGACTGGTAATAAAGCAATAATATAAGGAGTAAGTCAATAATGGATCAAGCGCAATAATGGAGCCGGAAGGTGGCCATATAAACTACACAAACTACTTAACTAACTAACACGGACATTTGTTTAGACAAGTTTTCAATGGATATGTCTTGACAAAGTTTTACATCCATAGATATTGTTCAGCAGTAATGGATTTGGAAGGAGACACTCAACTAAACAAGATAACCCTGTCGTCCTTGAGCATGTTGGATTTGTCTTGAAGTTGACGTTACCTACCTGCTACTGCTAGTACCTACAGCTACTATTAAACGGCGGCAACTTTTCTACAAAACCCATGATAACACAGTCGATTATGCTTAGTGCGGGTGTCCCAGACTGCTTTGAGAAAGCCTTTTGTTTCGCAGGAAAGAGATCGTCCATTATATTGAATTATTGACTTAAAATTCAACATAACTCGAGATTGCTCTAAACTGGGGATGTTATGGTATGAATATGAATTTTCAGCTCTGAATAAGGATGTTTATATAATATTATATCGGTTTCACATTTACGGATACAAAATTATTTCAGATTATGCGATTGTTACGAAAAGTTTTACTTATGAATATTCGATGATGATTTAAGTACAATGTATTGATTAGGCAATAATTTGACTTTTCTTCAAAATTATTTTTGGTATTACAATCACGGAAAAACATTTCACTGTATGTCATTAATATAGCTACTCTGTTTAAGTAGATCATATTTTATACAAAAATAAAATTATAATAAACAAAACCAACATTATTGATTCCTATTATATTTTTCAATACTTTATAGGAATTATTAGGTATATACATGCCTAATTAAGTCTTCCTTATTACTCACTTTATAAGAACAGAAAAATATTCGTTGTTTGGTACATCATAGTAATAACATATCATAATAATCCGTATTTTAAGAGAGTATTACAAAGTAAAGACTAAGTGAACAATAGGAATAAGAACCTATATACCGTCTTTAATGTAATAGGTAATAGAATAGCAAAGACAACTTAATCAACAATAATAACTAGGTATTTAAACAACTAAAACCTGTCATAACGTGAGACATTTAGACTCCGCCTCTATCCGAAATTACGCCACACTTTTTTATCGAATTCGTTTACGGTATAGGATTGATTTTATTTCGGATATCCGACCGTTTCAGTTGCGGAGCTCCACATCTCTACTCTAAACCATCAGGGAAACAAACTTACAAGAGCCACGGTCTAGTGGTATAATTTTTTAGAATATTGTGCGGTCGAGGGACCCCCGCTAGGAACGAAGTTCCTTACATTTTTTTTTATCAACTTTAAACGTGATTGAATATGTAGATTTCTATGTCGGTCGGTCGTTCTTTCTTTCTTTCTTTCTTTCTTTCTTGGTGGGGATGTAACACTTTTTCCTTACGAGACGATTCCTGTCAGTTTACTCTAAAAGTCGCGTAAAGTCGTTCCAAAAAATGTCGAGTTGCCTAAAATATATTTTTTAGTTAATTTACATGTAAAAAGTTTTTTTTAAACAAATTTTTATTTATAGACTGTAGCTGTTATCGTCAACTTAATTCAAGTAGTCTTCAAAATACTGACAACACACTGGCTGTCGCTAAACTAATATAATAAAAAAAAGAAACTGTAATGTTGAAAAACTAATTTAAATGGATACTCTATGTTATGGGAAAACAAGTGAAGTCAAATTCGAAATCTGTATTTAATATGTTATCTATGTAACTAGTAACTTTGACATTTGTCACATAATTGGTGTTTATTTGACGGGCGCGGATGCGGAGTGACGGCTCGGTACCTTATTTAATTATTTGAATGATAACGGACAACGGTACAATACAAATCAATCGATCGATTTTTTCACGTGTGTTTAAGTAAACATTTCTCTTAATTTACAATATACAGCGTAAGCGATAACTGAACAGAATCATGGCTGTAGCGTCGGTCGCCTACAATAGCCCTTTAAATATCGATCCAAGTTCGTTTGATGCATCTGTGACTTCATTGCTTATAGGAATGGGCGGCGAACAGTATATTGATATATTTAGGTAAGTATGTAACTAAATAGTGTATACATATACATCAAATATAATACAACAAATAATCCTAGTATTACTATAAAATTTTAGTAAATTAATGATTAAATAATGCTTCACACTACTAATCCAACCTTAAAGTATCGTGTTGTCTGCCATGGACAAGAACGAAACACCAGACAAGAATAAAACACCCAGAAGACATCTAGGTAGGGATGAAATGTGAATGATGAATTTAGATAAGACTACCCATTTTACTTGGAACCCTCAACATGTCAGTGCTGTCTGTATTCATCATTTTACCAAATGTGTCATCCATATTAATATGTTACAATAAATTTAGTGCATCCAATCTACAAGCAAGAACTTTATTCATGAATTGTTAAATGAATTTCAGAAGCAGGAACATTTCGCAAGAGACATTAATGGAGTTAACTGATGAAGATCTTATGAAGTTGGGTGTGGATAATGAAGACGTAAGAGCTGGTATAATAAAAGAAGTAAAGAACTTTCCAATTTATGAAACAGTATTGCAAAAGTAAGTAACACATTTTTATTGTAACCTCATGTTGAGTTAGTATTTCTAATGAGAGCTGAAGTGCTTCATTATTATGATACTAGCTTCATAGATGTTGTTGAGTGAGTGATAGCCTAGTGGTTATAAAATTCTATCTTAGGCTCTGATGGGTCAGGGTTCAAATTAGTTCACAGCCAAATTCTTCTTCCAGTTACTAGGATGTAATTGCTTTTACTAGGCTTTCACTGCTTTGTTGCAATGTTTAAAATTCCGCACTATATGTATAATGCTTAAGTTAGAATAGAATTCAAAATAAGTTAACAGTCAATGCTGTTCATTAACCTCAGAAAATTACCTCTTATATGCTAATTTCACCTTTATTTAAATTTTGTTGACCCATGTTGCTTAGTGGTCAACATGCTGGTCTGCCTTTTTGGTTTGAGAATCTGGTGTTGATTCGCAGCCGATCAGAAAACTTAATTAAAAATTAAAAAATTAATTTATATATCTAAATGATCTAACAGGTTAATTAAGATTTCTATTTCTGCTCGTGAGTTTTGATAGGTTGAAATTTTTGTACTTGTTTCTATGTCTATCTATGGCATCTGTGACCCAGGAAACCTATAAGACAAGAAAGGATAAGTAATTTCCTTTTTTTTGCAGTAAAAGAATGATTTCAGACTTAGACCTCACAGAAATTGCTACTTTGCTTCGTGATTCTAACCAACACATACACAGAGTACATTTAAGTATGATATCAATTAACCTTGCACTTAAGAGGAGGAATTTTGAAGAGAGTGTGATTGAGGATAAACCTATGACAGAAATTTTAAAGAAAACATTGAATGAAGTAACTAATACCTTGAATAATATGGATTATGCTCTACATAAAAACTTTAAGGTAAATAACGAAACTTTATTGTGGAAAGTGATTACTGCAGTCAACCACAACTTTTAACATTGTTTAAGTAAATGAATTAGACAGAATGAAGAAATAAAATAAATTGTTATATAAACAAATAAATAGTATTACATAGGCATTTAAGAGCTTTTACATATAAGCAGAACTTTACTGGCATGTGTAGTTGCAGTAAATTGCTGCTGAATGCCTTCAAACCATTAAATTACAGTTAGTGCAAGAACCAGTAGCAATATATTAGAGACAAAACATTTGTGGGTTGATGTAAACAGCTATAATTTTCATAAATTGTGGGTTGAAATATGAGCAATTTTTACGATATTGGCATATGTTTAACAATTAGGTTGAATGGATTTTGCCACCTGAGTAATTTTGTATTTGCTCGCTCCTGGAGTATATATTCATAACTAAGTGACAAAAATTCATTCTTCCAGTACTTACTACATTTGGTTTTGTTAATTGTAAAGTGTTGCTTATATAATGTTCCTGTCAAAATATAAATAACATTTTAAAGCATTATGAAACACAAATACAACAATTCTATTTTTTTTTTCAGTGTCTCTATAAAAAGGAAGAAAACAAGATGCTCAAAAAGATCATGGTGGGTACAATAGGGACAGCAGCTGTAGCAGTTCTGTCACTATTATTTGTGCGGTCCTTAAAAGACATGAAGTGAAACCATAGGACCCTATCTCAAGTAATAAGATAGGCGTTTATTAAAATTTATTTCTTTAGAATTTTGAAATGAGATGATGGATAGTGGTACAGTCTTTCACAGGCTGTGTTTCAGTTTGAAGGGTGTGGTTAAGCAGAAGACAATGGACAGGAAGCATTCTCCTCTGGACTTGCAACATACAAAACATCCACATATGACCTCAAACTCTTTGGTCCTAATTGAGGTTGTTGAGGTTTCATGTCGATATCCATGGGCTGCAGTGACCACTTAATATCAGGTGGCGTATACGCTCGTTTGCTATTTGATTAATAAAACAAAATGGTTTAACGGTTTGCTTCGATGAGTATATAATGATATCTATATAAGTTGTTGGATAGTTTTATATTTTTCTGGCCTGGCAATTATTTTATTACAGCATTATCTGTGTTATTAAGTTATACAAAGTAATATTATTTGACAGTCATACAAGTTAATTTTAAAAATTTCTTAGAATATGATTCCTAGTTCATAGAGATTTAAAAACATTTCATAATTTTATAAATTCTGTATGTATACTACATATTATAAAATTATAAGGGGTTCATGTACAGAACATGAAGATAATTTTGAACATTTATCTTATATTGATTATTAAGTGGTCTCTGAATCGAAATTTTTTTTTGTTTATGTCTGTTCTGTTTTTTCATTCACTCATGTGAGGCGACAAAGTCGCGGGCGGTAGTGTTCTTTTTACCTTTCAATAGGCTTACGTTTGACTGCGATCTCACCTGATGTTGAGCGGGATGCAGCCTAGAATGTAGCACGCTTGCCTATATTGTCTACGCTTGTCTGTTCACACTTGACTTGAATAACTCCAAATCCAAAGAATCTGGAAAAATAGACTACGGGAGTGAGTTCCAATCTTTAGCGGTCCGCAGCAGAAACGAGTTACCGAAACGCTTTGTTCGCTTCAGGGGTCATCAATGGCCTTTTCATCTTGTCAGATGATTAATGCAACATCCTTTTTTGGTCAAGGCTGTACGCCACACCTACG
>DWKW01001445.1:0-12688 GCA_018250115.1 Doberes anticus | reverse complement strand
TTCAATTGAACTTTATTTAACCTCAATACACTCACTAGCACTATTAACCATTAAATGTAATTTACAGCAAATTGCATGTTATAATTGCAGTAATTTTTATTTAATATATATACATATTATAAATATTTCTAATACAAAATAAAAATCAAAAGTCATGCAAAAAAATATAAATAAAAAAAACATAGAAAATAAAATCCGTTTTTGTGGGAATATATTAGTACAAATGAGTATTGATTAATGACTTACAAGACTTGATATGACAATCTACAAGTGTACATAATTTGTTTTTCAAACGATGTTTGTAAACTAACTTAGGTACATAATTGCCCATACACCCCCACAAAACGACTTAAATAACTGAAGCAAACCAGAAAATAAACTTGTATAAACAAAAAAGGTCTTGAATAAATAAAAGTCGATGATGATAGTAATGTGTTTTATTCAATTTATATATTGCACTAGCCATTTATTTCAAAGATACGAAATGTTATATCTAAGGTTCACATTGACAGGTGGTGTATGAGCAATTTCTGATACCAGCAGTAATTACTATTTCACTACAAAAATGTTAAGTTTAAGACATATCAATAAAATAATATTATTCATCAGCATTATAATGCATTACTGTTAAAGGCCTTATATTTTCATCTCAATGAAGAGACAGGAAATGCAGAATATTCTAGACAGTGTTGCCATTTTAGCAACTTTGTCATTAGTATTGAGGCATTTTAGGCGTAGCAGACAGTTACTACAGCAACTTACAATATTTATAAACTGCATAAAACTGGAACCTATGAATTTCTATTGTGGTACCTGCAGTGAGCCACATCCAAAATTTTCCATAAAACAGCAAGATTTATGGCTAGTTACTCAAAATCAAAACCAATAATAAAATTTTATTGAAAAAGTTTGTGGTAATTGGGTGAATCAATCAGAATATTATGGACACTACAACATAGTAGAATAGAAGTAACATTACACATTTTAATAGTCATAATAAATATTGCATTGCCTGACAGCAACACTAGCCCCTACAAATGTTAAGTGGACAAATATTTAGGTATCTGAACCTAAAATAAGAGTAAGAACAACATATTCTTTAAACAATTATTGTTTGAAATCTTGTGTCTATGTCCATGCTGCAAACAAATGGTCATAATTCTAAAATCGCAACACTGCTACAAAATTATAGCAATTACTTCACACTAGCAAAATATTTCAGAATGAACAAAGTATTGAGGCAATTCAAATTTTGATTTTCAAACCTCCTATTAAATACATTACCAGTGTATATACCAAGGCCTTAACAGTAATATAATTATATTTAGGATTAAAAGATTCTTTGGCAAAAAACATTCTTTCACTTTGTCCCACCTTACTAATTAATTACATAATCCCAATCATTGAGAAATTAAACTACCTTAAATATTTACACGTTGCATGAAACATTCTATACAATTACTGTACAATATTGGTAAATTACCTGATTAACATTAAATTATTGTGTACAAATCGTAATAATATTATGGCTATGATAAGTTAAGTGCTTTTATTTAAGCACACCAATTTACGAAATATGAAAATAGATGACAACTAACATATATATTAATATCCAGCTATGAATTATTACTTTATAATGAATAGTATCATGTGTGAATGATATTAATATACTTACTTAACTAGACATTGTTCTTATAATAATTTAGTCACACAGTACCTATTGATAAATTATATATAAATATTTTGTGTTACATACTTCAATATACAAGTAGAAAAATTATCTTTGGTATAAATATTGACAATATTGGGTCGTTTATATATGAGTAAATTTGTGTACTAAATATATGTGACCAATTTAATGTTTTAATATTTCTTAAAAATCCAGTCTTACGTTATTAATTTTCTGACAGAAGTCTATTCCCGTTAAATTATGCATATTACATTGTGTGCAGTACACTCCCACATTGCATTATATATTATACAGAATCAAATATTTAATTTATGTTATTACAATTGCATTTTGAAATGTATATCTTTGACATTTTTTGTGTAACTACACGTCGTAAAGATAAAAAAGATGCCATTCAGCTTTAATACTACTACTGCAACTATTATACCTACTCATTTATTTTATTTTTACAAATCTGTCATAAGTGCAGCAGTTAAAATATTGTCGAATTGCTCACGAAGCTAATGTAACTTTAAAATAATATTATCTAAATTTATCACAAAAACTAAAATAAAATTCTCAGTGAGTAATTTATATAAGATACTGATGAATTCAACATCACGTATTAATCGAACCGTGGATATAAAAAAAACATATATTTCGTGTTACACTCTATTGATATAATAAAATATTGCTTCAAGTGTTCAATTTCATGATCTCAGAAGGATTATGTTAACCTTGTTTTTATGATGAGTACATTACAGATATTACTTTATTTATTTTTTATTATGGGACAAATGATTAATTAATCGTCTCTCAGTGCTTTAGTCCCAATTTAAAAAAAGGAGAAATTTGTTAGATTTCATTAACAGTAGGTGAAACTTAATGTTTAAAGTAATTATCATAACTATTATTTGGTCTAGCCTTCTTTGAAAATAATGCTTAGCTACATAATCATTTGACCCATAACACGAAACATTAATAATAATAGAATGAAACTGAAATTGCTTATCTAAAAATTGGTTCAGTTTTATAGCATAGTATGCATATAACATTGAACACTTACAACAAATGTGTCATGAAGATTTAATACAGTTAAGTCACAAATTTCTGTAATGAATAGTTTCAATCCATATATTCAACAAGCATAATTTGACCAAGTTCAGAATTGAATGAATTATACATCACTTTGATTGATTAAATACTACAATAATTTACTTCTACACTCAATTATTTTGTTTTTATACTTTTATTTATCGTTTGGCTTTATATTTTTAGTTTAATTCGATCTTACAAATGGCATGACGAATCGCCAATCAACGGTTACAATACCGGCAGGTATGAAATGCTTATATTTGTGACTAAGTAATTGTAAACAAGTTCAGTGCATAAAAAAAAATAGCGACTTAACATGGAAGTTGTGAATGGACAATTAAATTTACAATGGAGCGCATATATTTACGTACGTTTAAAACAGATTACAATTACATCGACAAAGTAATTATGCTAAATGTAATACTATGGTCACCAAAACTAACATTATTTGTCCCTGATAATTCAATTATTTGATTGTATGCAGGTTCAGATTCACTCAATATCAATAGTAGTAATTTTAACAGTCAAAATGTAACCCAATCAAAAAAAAGCTTCTAAGCAAAAACTAATTAACGCCACAATGCAGATAAAAACTCAATCAATCACCTTACGTCTTAATACTCATAACTTGACAGATGGACATTGCTAGACTGAAAATCATCAATATGTTTATATATATGTTTGTAAATTGGAAAGTCCATTCACAATCTTTCATCAGTGTACTATCTCGCCGCATTTTTATACACTAATGATGCTTATTATTCTAAAAGTGGAATTGATATTATATACAGCACATGACTTGGACAAGGGGAGCTGAACATTTGACAAAATTTTACCCTCACAATCAGCGTCGAAGTGACGAGGGTGGGCTAGTAAAAGTATATTACCTGTGGCGGGGGCAGGGTCAGCTGTTGCAGCGGCTGTAGCGCTTGCAGGGTTTGCACGGGCATCGCGGGGCCAACAGGAGCTAGTGGCGGCGGCGCGCCCGGCGTCGGTTGCACCGCCAGGTACATTTTGCGCGGACCCAGCATGCCTTGCTTGCCCGTTGATTCTTGAGCTGAAAATCAGACATCGTCATCAAACTACTAATTTGGGAACGGCACGCGTTGACTACGTGCCGTTTTCAAGATCGCTATTGTATTAGTAGCCCGTATATTGTACTCATTAATTAAAACTGAGTTAATATAATTTACCTTTCAAGAGTTGTTGCTTCACTTGATGTTGAACGAGTGCTAATTGTTGCGGCGTCAACGAGTACCCATTCAATCCCTGTAGTAAGATGCTAGGCCCGCTATTCGTTTGCATAACCTAAAAAAAGAAAATAACGACCGTTATATTAAAGATTTTATTTATTTTACTACTAGAACATCTATTTATTAATAATTTTTACCTGAGCAGTGACTGTCTTTATAACGGTGCCAGGGGGCTGGCCGGCGAGCAGGCGCTTCTCCATAATTTGATCTTCAGTGAGCGGCACGGGCGATGCCGGCTGTGGGGCGGGAGCCAGGGCTAGTGTTGGCGCAACGGGACGGGGCGTACTAACGCTCGGCACCGGCGTGGGACTCTGTCCGATGTGCGCTACGATCTGCGCCTGGTTGTTTCCCGTCGGCCGGATGAGAACCTGCTGTCCGTTTACGGTTGCCAGTTGGATCTTGCCCGCGGCGAGCTGCTGTACGAGGACTGGATTGTTGACGACGATCTGCTGGGTAGTAGTGGTGGTGGCGGTGGCGGCGCGGATGCGCGGCGTCGTTGGACGCGGTGCAACAGTACGCAAGGGCTGCGTGGGCCGTTGCATCAACTGGCCCTGTACGAGCACGGTCTGCATGCCGGGCGCACGCGGCTGCAGTGCGGGCCTGACACCAGCCTGCACCACCACTTGCTGGGGAACAAGCTGCTGCGCCGGCTGAACCACCACCTGTTGGGCTGGTTGCACAATCAGATGTCTATTTCCCGCAGCGATACTCTGTTGAGCTATGACGCGTGTAGTGGACAAAGGCTTGCTCTCCTCAGTGGTAGTCTTTAAAGGGTTAGAAAGTTTATCATTGTTTTCCGACAATGTTTCACTGTTCGCAGTTTTGGCAGGTGATGCAGCTACAAGTTGTCCGGTGACTCCCTGTTGTCCCGCTACGACGATATGCAATTTTCCATCAGGCATTTGAATTAGCTGCTGTCCTGCCAGTAAACCTCTGACAGTGATCTTGCCGTCGGGGGCGCGAATTATCTGTACTTTTTGGGGACCATCCTTTTGTTGAGCAGGTTTCTGTGGTGTTGAATCACCAGATGTGATCGTTTTTGTCACAGGCTGACTTATTACCCTTGTAGTCCCATCAGCACCTTTTGTCATAATTATCCTTCGTGTTCCTATTATAGTCTTCTGGCCAGTAGGTGTTGTCGAATTTGTTGATAATAAAGAAGTTAAAGTACTTTTTCCCGAATTTAAAATCGACTTATTTTTATCTAGAAGCAAACATAACGAAATAATAAATACATAGTAAATACAAGTAATATTTTACAATTATCATATTTGCATAAAATAGAACATTTACCTTGAGACATTTCCAGTGCTCTTTTTTGCTGATGTGCAGCTCTTTGCTCACGCAGCTGTTGTTCCATTTTATCTTTAAGATCAGCATTGGGCGGAGTTGGAGCATTGTTACGTTGCGGTAACTTGCCAGTGGATGTACGCGTAACTGGTGTTACTCGCTCAGAACGTTCACCATATTGGCGTACTTCCCATAATTCTAGTTTATCTTCATCGACCCATTCTTCTGAAACCTAAACATAAAAAATGTTAACTTAAAACATTCTTAGAATTTTACTGAAACACTTAAAGTCGTTAATAATATATTATTACTTTACCTGTGGTTCTGTATTTTGTGGAGATTCAGCTCGTTTTCTTTTTCTAAGGCCACTTCGAATTGAGGTAACTTCGCGCACAGTTTTAGGTAATTCGAGTGGTATAACAACACGACGTCGTAAATATTGAGTCCGTTCCGAAAATTGACCAATGTGTCGATGTTTCAACAATTCGAGGGAAACAATTTCGGTATCTGTCGTTAATTGATGTTTTCCGTCTGCAGTCGCTGGTTTCGCGGCCATGTCGTCCCATCGCAAGCATGACCACATGATACGCAGCTGAAGTGCAGCACTAGTCAGCCATTGAAGATTAACGGTGCGATACAACCAACACGTCTTAAATAGCGGTCTTGGACATGGGTAGGGCCAAACAAGTTGGTTAGGTTTAGCACTATGACTAAATCCAGAAATGGTATTCAGTCCAGCTTGTCGGCATAATTTCTTTAATTCATGATGTGGTAGTACCATAATGGTTTTTGCTTTACTTTTCGTATGAAATGATGAACAAAGAGGATACTTAACTGGTGTCCGTTTCTTTTTCTTTTCAACAACCGATGTCTGAACTCTTTTAAGGTAGACTTTACCTACTGGTTTGTCAACAGAATATACTCTTACAATACCTGCTTCAATAACTTCCTCCTTAATGGGTTTCTCTTCCCGTTTTATATTTCTAGTTTGTCCAAATCTTCTATTTATCCGTGCACGATATTTTGGAGGTTCATATTTTTTGGAGTGGGTTACTGAACATTCATAAGATTCCTTCGCATTGTCAGCATTGCCAACATTAGCATTTTGCTTGGAACCCTTTCCTCTCGTAATCTTAAGCTTGGGTATAGGTGGACGTAAACTTAAATCTTCAGATTTTTGGTCTTGTTGTTCATAATCAGTTAGCTCTTTTAAAGGACCTACTTCATTGTCTTCATTGCTATTACAAGTTATGTCAATATCCATTTCATTGCCTACAGCTGGTACAGCAGATTCCTCAAGTGTACTTTCTGACTTCAGCAAGCCCATTGAGTTATCAAGATCATCCTTTTCAGATTTTACTTCACATTCTCCACTAGATTTTCTCTTTACAAACCCATCAGTATTCTTATTATCACATTCCTGAGCACATGCTACTGCTGATAAAAGATCATTCAGTATGTTCTCACTGGAACTTGAACTTTTGCCTAATAAACATTGCTCTAAAATTGTCATTTTACTATTTTCTTTTGAATATAGGAAAGATGTCGAATTACCTGCACCTCCCTTAATAAGAGCCAACAACTTCCTTAGCAAATCTCCTTTTGCGAGGCACAAGGGAGAATAGCAGTCAATTTTTTGCCCTGATTGCATTAATGTTGTAAGGTCTACTTTATTGCACCTTGGTGAATAGCACTTATAATGCTTTGTAAGTAGGGAAAGTTTTTGATATTGTTCCCTTAAATTATCCACATTATTAATCCCAGAGTATGTAGTTTTTGATTGGGAGTCACATGTTGCATCACTGATGGATGTAACATCAGGCTCCTCATTTTCAATATCAATATTCTTGTCATCTTCATTTCTTGCATCATCAACTTCTTCTTTTTTTACATTAGCTAACAAATTTCCAATCTTTTTTTCTTCCATGAATTTTAAATATGTACGTCGAGCCAGAAAGTCATCCAATTTAGATTTTCTAGCAATTTTAGGATAATACCTTCTCATGGAGGAGCTTAAAGCTTTTTCTACATCAATTTCATCAAAATCTTCATTTTCCTTATCTAATTTCATATTCTGCATTGAAGGTGGCACTAAAATAATAAGACTGTTTGAATTGAATTGAAAACATATTAAATAAAGACATAATAATTACTTTCTTTATTAATTACTTATACACACTCATAACCTCACACTAGGATACCCTATGTTGTGGGTGCCATGGACAGTCAGAAACAAGAACGCACAAACCCAGGTCAGTAGCAGAAACCTAAATTTATCATTCAAATTTTGACTTTGCTGGGAATAGTCTAAATGGCATGTTAAACACTGGGTCATTCCTGTCATTAAATATATTAAGGTTTCATAATAATACTTACAATTATCCATTACATCTCTATTAGCTGTATCATTAGATGTTAAATACTCATAAGTTTTAGGTTCTACTGCTAATACTTTAATTATAGATCCCTCTCTAAGTCTTACTGCAATTTTAGCTGGGCCATCACACAGACTAGACTTAGGGTTAACATTATGTTTTTTGAATCTCCGTGTTGTGGAATTCCATAGCCAGCCCCACTGGCCATGGACCCTGTATTCTTCTCCTTTTTGTTTCCAAACCTGTTTAAATATAAAAAGAAATAAACATCCAATTAAAATAAGAGTAATCATATAATCAAAGTTATTGATTAAAAAATTATATTATTTGATGATAAATTTAGCTTGAAATGTCATGTAAAAGTTTGTCTCTGTGCTAAGTAGACATTATTTTGTTGAAATTATTCTATTCTAGTGTTGTGTAATCAATAATCTTTATGAGTGTACATGCCCCACAGGTAATCTTGGTGTTTGTTAGTGTGTTGTAATAATTATTAATAATTTATATTAATACCTGGTGACGTAGACCCAGAGAGTATTTAACAAAATTGTATGCTGTGCGATACCGTTCTTCCTCTTCATCTCTCTCTTTTTTTTCTCGTTTGTCCAATTTTTTTCTTTCTTCACGCTCTGCTGCTGTTGTACGCATAAGTTTGACATGACCTAATTGTTCATGCCATGCGGGTACCCATACAACAGTTTTAATGCATGCCTGTTAACATAAAATATAAGGTTACAAACTTAAATGTCATATTTACATGTGAATCTTAATATGTTAATTCTCTTGATTACCTGCAGTACACATAATGCTCGCGCAAAATCTCTTGGTGCTTGACAAAGTTGCACTGCCTGCACCCATGGTTTCCTTAATAAAGACCAGTTGGGATGCATGAATTGTAACACTATATTTGACTCCAGTTGCAGTAGAGTTTGTCTTAAAGTTGCTATTAATAAGGGTTTTGTTGCTGTAAAACAAGGAAATTTTAAAAAATCTGTGTTTGATAAAAATAAATTAAATAACATTTAATCATCATCATCAACCCATTATTGTCCCAATGATGTTAGATTTTAAGATGTTTAGACCATAGTCCCTCATTCAGGTCAAGTATTCAAGGGCAAGGTGCACATTCCTTTGATTTCATCACAATATTTCCTTCACCATTAAAGCAAGCAAGTATTTTCTAATAGTTAGGCACATAACTGCAAAAAATGTAAAATTCAATCCTGACCCACTAGAGATTCTTAACCTCTAGATTGCTTGTACCGAAATAATATTTACATTCCTTTTATTTCTACAATACATTGTCAGAAACATAGTAAAATTGTAACAAATAATATAGAACTTACCATTGAGTAGTCCAATCCATTTGAATTCTTGTGCAGATGACAAAGAAAATTTATGTGATATATAACGTTTTTTATCCCTTTCTTCATTTCTTTGAGGTTTATTTAGGGCTAAGGGATTAGAGACATATTGATTGACATAATTCTTGAAGTTATTTTCGTTTCCAAGTCTAAACAAGTAATTGCCATTAATCATCTGGTTAGATCTTAAGCGTGTAACTCTTTCAGTAACTGAAAAAAAAGGGGAAAACAATTTTTTAGTTCTCATGAAGGAAGCCAAAATAAATACAGTAACTTTTATTATCTTAAGATATTAATTTTACCTTCTTCACTTTTTTTTTGGGTTGAGTTTCTTAACTTATTATTCACATTGCTTTTTAATCTTTTTGAATTTTCTTCATCGTCACTAAATTCTTGCTCATCATTGTCTTCATTTGTTTCCTCACTTGTAACAGTGACTTCATTAACTACTTCCCCATCAACCAGTACAGATGTATTTGTATCATTTTTATCAATTTCACACTTGACATCTTTTGACTGTCTTTTTTTAATAATATTAGCATTCTCAACTTCCAAATATGATTTTCTGTTGCCTTTTACTTGATTTGTCAGTTTTTCAGTAATATCCATTTGCCTAAGTATTTCTTGTTTCATTTCTAAAAGTTCTCTTACTAATGGGGCTTCCATATCATCACCATCTAATACATAAAGTAGGTTTTCCAATTGAGTGCCTGTACTATAATAATAAACATTACTATGTTCTGCTTCTCTGTAAATACAAAATGATATGATATATTTAAAAGTATACAGCATAAAAACATTACAACAAACACAACAATAATCAGCATAATTTATAAAATAAAATGTATTTAACACTAATTTGTATACTCACATAAAAATTCTTCGTGCAATAAACCAATACTTCCTGCCATGTCTATCAAATCCTAAATGTTCATGACGACAAAGCAAACCTTGCTTTTCAGCATCCGGTAGACAGTCAGTCACACCCATGACTTTATGTTGCTTGCATAAAGCACATTGCCAGTCTTCTGATGGCACATTAACAAGTGGAGGATCCACACATTCTAAATGAAAGACTGCAGGACAAGTTTCACAGCATAATAGATCACCCAAACGGTGACAAACTCTACAGTGATCATCATAATGAATGGGAGCTGGAATTAACAATTGTTATTTTTATACCAGTAACATTTTAAACCTTGTAAATATTGCTAATGATAGGTAGGAATTGAGATGTGTGATGTGTTTCCTTACATGTGCAATATGGAGCAGTATAAATTAACAACATTGCCTATTTCCATCTCCACAATGTTTTGTTTACAACCAGTTCTAAGAAAATTATAGCTGATTTATATATTTTAGATGTAAAGCCTATTTTTGTAATGTTAAATGTCACTTCAACTGTTTAATTTCAAAGCTTTCTAATTTCAAAACACTATACTAATAATGCATGCTTAAATGTTTAAATATTTTCTAATAAATTTTAATCAGATTTGTTAAATTAATTAATAATTTGATGGTTCACCAGCATTCACAAACAAAAATTATATTCAAATAAAAATACAAAGCCTTTGGAAAATCAGTAAAAAAAAATTATTATGGTCACAAAAAGTAAAACATGTAATTGAAAGTGATATCAGTACAATGCAAATTAGATAAAAATGAAATAAAATCTAATTCATATCAAGTAAAAGAATTCAGAGTTATTAGGAGACATGGGATCACAGGGCTTGCTAGTATGAGTGTTTTGAAAAATGCTTTAAAAATTTATTGGAAAAACAAGATTGCATGAGTTGTTTAAAAATTAAACAGTTATACTTAATTATTTCCAAATAACAGGCACTGAAGTACTCTGTGGTAAGTTGTGTAGGATCAACTATTAGGAACTAATATGGTCTTGTGATAATGATAAAATAATAATTGGTGGGTAAATCATCATAAGAGATGAGAATAATCAATTATTACAGCAATATGTGTAGCCCAATGTTACACTTAACCGAAAAAGTATCTTAAGTATATTGAGACAACAGCAGTAGTACGAGATAAGGGGGTACAAATTGTCAATGTAGTATAAAGTACTTTATTTTGTTTTAAACATATTGTGAAGCAGGTCTTAATTATAATATTGTTAATTTTATGTATTAATAGTGAACATAAATGTGTGGTTTAGTTAATTTCATTTGGCATCCTTTTTATCACAAGTACTTTTGTAAAATAACAATATGAATAATGTAAACTCTTCTGATTAGAAACACTTCTCTATCAATTTTCAAAAATTAATTATACTCTTCATAATCACTAGTGTAAAAATATTTTGTAATGTTGCCATTCACATCTGTCTTATGATGGGTCTGCATAGTTCTTCTAAACTATGCAGTGCAGTGAATTGTAGGTCCTAGAAAGGTCTACAGGTAAGTCTACATTGGCATACATAAGGTTGACTTACATTAGCCACTTTATCTTTAACATATTTATTATAGTTTATTTATAAATCTATATTAATCAATATCCTAGTATCCTAGTATCCAATTGCCTTGAGTATTTCATATAGATTTAAATAGCTATTTAACTTATTCTTATTTAAATTAATACCGTAGAAGGTATCACAAGCTTAAAATAACATAATAAAAAATTGTCTCAACTTGTTAAATAAGAAAACTGCTCACTAAAATATGTAATTTAAATAAAATAACTAAAAAATCAAAGTGAAGATATTGTTGTATAAATGTAATGCCACATTAGTTAACTGCAACCAGTACAAAGCCAGGGCAAGTTGCTAGTCATTTAAACATAAATATATAAAAACTTACCTTCACTTATAAGATCATCTCGTACTGGATTCGTTATTAAAAATTGATTGCACAAGAATTGCAGAACTGCCAACCGGTTTTCTGTAGTGGTAAATGGGTATTCAGATGAACTTAAAATTTTAGTGATATTCTGGTCAAAACATTTGTCACTTTCAACATAAACTCTAAGCACTTCAGGCCATGTCATAACATCCAGTAGAAACAGGGTGATATTCACACTATCTTTATGGTCCAAGGGCCCAAAATGAGTCTGTTGAGCATCTTCTTCCCTCAGCAATGCTTTTAGCAACATTATATGCACCTCTATAAGTAAGTTACTCTGATCCTCACAGCTTACAGCTGCACATAGGTCCTCTAAACGAAAAGGGGACAATCTCACCAAGTGCCTGAAGTGACGCAACACTTCATATACACCAACAACTTGTAAAACTAAGTTATGAGGAACCAGCAAGTCATCTGATGAGGGTGGAAGGTCAAGTTGAGGAATTTGTCGTTCTTGCTGAAGCCACAGGGGGTCTGGGCTTGGGGGACGAATAGTACTTGTAGTTTTTCTCAGAACTCCACCTGTGGAACTATAGCTACTAACAGAAAAGTCACTATCACTGGCTGCTCCATCTCCTGCACTTCCTTCTGAACTTTCACTGCCACGATCTTCCTCGCCTTCAGATCTGTCACTGTACTCATCACCAAAATCCGATCCATAGTGATACTCTGATTCATGGTAATCTGCAGCTTGAGGATTGTATCCTCTCCTAGAATAAGCATTTGATAAGCCACCTTTTCTGCTTTTATGTGATTTTCCGCCTCGTTGCTTTCGTATGCTACGTTTACT
>DWKW01001444.1:0-12691 GCA_018250115.1 Doberes anticus | reverse complement strand
AATATCCCTCCAAAGGGATCTTATTACTTTTTGACACACCTTTTTTAAGGCAACTTTTAGGGCCCGTGTTTGAAGTGCTCTCTAATTTCGTTCATAAAACTGTACCGTGACTGACTGACGGATCGATAGGTAGCACAAAACCTAACCAGTGTGCCTAGATATTAAATATTCCTAAATAATAAATAGCTAGATACATTCTTAAATAATAGAGTACCGCGACTAGCACTGAGCACTATTTCGAAATTCCATCCCGAAACGGGTTGATAGAATTTGTGTAAAGAATACTTTTTTTAAAGTTACGACGATAACACTTTCTAAAAGACTGTGCAAAAGAAATTAAATAACAAGTGTTTCATTATTTTGATTAGATAAAATCTGCCGCTCACTGCTGTTCTGCCATCCAAATACATGCTCGATGACTTCAAATCCAACTTGATGACGCCAAGTAGAGTTGGAGCACCAAACGCGTCGCGTACAAGTCGTGCATAAACATTTAGCGCGGCAGCGGTGTAAAGGTCGGGCTGCGGGGCGAACTCCGCTTTCTGATCGTGAAATGTCGCGGGCACCGTTAGGTTATCTTGCGCTCGAAACGCGTAACGGCAACGGCCGCCATTGTCGCAACGCAAGTGGGTACTGACGCCATAGACGCTATAACCGACAGAAATGACCTGGCAGTTTTATGTGTCGTTTTTGACGACAACATACAAACACGCCATGGGAATCGTGCAGAATTTTCATCTTCACAATAGTACAAGATCAGTACCTATTTATTTAATAACACTCATAAATTTGCATGCGAAACTGTTTAAGAGGTTTATTCTCTTGTATGTTAAAGAGCTTCCTGTTTCCTGCTCGTTTATTCTTAAACCATTATCGAGTTATTTACATGTGTAATTAATACTGTACTCGGTATGTATAAGAATACGCTATTTTTTAATGTTATATAAACAAAAAAATATATATTATGATTTTATTCTAGCGAAGCATGGAAGCCAAAACCGTGCAGACAAAAATTACGTTGTAAATATTTATTTATATAGTAAAGGAATAGCAAACGCGCATGCTGGTCACCTCATATTTTATTAAGTCACTGTAGTCCACAGACATTCACATACAACTTCCAATGTACTCACAATGCTGCCTTACAGCAGAAATAGGCGTAGCGGAGGTGTCGCCGCCGATATATAACTCTGCCACCATCGATTTTGACTTCACTCCTAAATTGCATAAAGCCATAAAGATTTCTATTTTATCATTCATCTGTGGCTGGCAAATGCTGCGCTCAAGCACACCGCTGTCGCTTAGCGACCGATTTTAGTTTTTTTTCCATGTCCAATGGCGACAGCGTCAATGGTGGCATCACTTCTAGACTTATTTCTGTCGTAAAACAGTAGTATGAGCAGTGCTGTGTTTCGGTTTGAAGGTTGCGGTTAGGCAGAGTACTCTAGACGAGAGGCATTCCAACTTAGTCCTCAGGAATAGTAACACATAGCACGAAAGTCATATCTGAGGCTATATGTAGATGTGTATAGACCGCAGTGAGCTCTTAACATCAAATGGTCTGCATGGTTGGTTGCTATTCCGTTAGAATAATGTCCATTACTGATCGCGTATAATTTTTTTTTGTGAAATTTCGTCACTCTGATTTTCATTGAAATAGAAATATCCACTGTCTCTTGACTTTCATTTTTGACATTGTCAACATGCAAACTTTTTGTATTCCACATCCTACCTCATTTTCCCATTTAGATAGCAAAAGACTCTGTCTTTTTGCTGACTTCAAAAGGTATGAGGTGTAGAATCAAGCTGGGAGTCGACATGACTCTTCACTACTTTTTAAATGAAGTAACACACTAATAAGGTGTATGTTACATACGTTATCCACATTAAAATATCCAAGTATTCATTGTTTAAGATCTATAAAGGTGTATAAAATATGATAAGGGCTAGCAAAAAACAACAGTATTATCTCAAGTTTGTCTCAAGTTTTGTGGGAGTCAATTTTGTGAACGATAATACTGTTTACTTTGATTGGCATTTGCAGTAAAGATTAATTTATGACCTACAGTCTTGTTTATAAGTTTCTGATTAATTAAAGAGCTTTTATTTGTTATTACTGGGTTATTTAATGATAATACTAAAGTAGTTTGAATATACTATATTTATAATTATAGATGTCTTGAGTTCTTACCTACATTATTGTGCTTTTCTCCAATACCATAGAAACTTATTTTAAAATGAGTTTTACTAAAGGGTTGGTTTAGAAAACTACTAACATTTTATCCATATCACTAGGTTGTATAAAACTAGATAATTTTGGCAAAACCTAGTAAAGAATTTATGTAGTGAAAAGAGAAATAGGAAGGCAATTTTAGGCATATTGGTAGAATTTGTAGAAAATAACCTAGCTATTTTTCTGCCACATCTAAAAATTTTATGCATTACTTAATTCTTCGCGTTTTTGCACACCTATGTATGCATGGTAAAATATTTATGGTATAATGTTTACAATATACAGAATGGCATTAGAAATTCTGTAATAAAACACCTTATTCAGGTTTCCTACCACTTCATCTCTTAATTATTTCACAAACTAAAGTTTTGGCTCTACTGAAAAAGATAGCAGAGACCCATAATAAAGTAAGCACTAAGCAAATGAAACCATCATGGGATACTTGCCAGTTTACAAATAAGAAATGTAAATGAAGAAGAAATGTAAAATTTGGGGAAATTTTTGTTTTTGCAAATTATGCCCATATAGTTCATTTGTATCCCTAATATATTTTTCATCAAAACTTAACACATCGAGGTATATTATGTTAAAGTGATAAAATTTTGGTAGAAAAATGAAATTTGTAATATAGACAAATGTAATTAAATATACAATTTAGGAACCAACCTTGTGTTGCCTATGTATTACACACATAGAAATTTGAAATGATAATATGAGAAATTTTAAATACCAACATATAATTTTTAAAAATAAACAAAATATTTTGTAAGTATCGTATTTTCTTTTTTTAGTCAACTTACTTCTACAATGTATCAAAAGTAAGCAATTAACTTATTCAACCAAGGGTTGAACTTCACTTAAACTATAACATAAGATTCCAATTGGCCTCAAACTAGTCTAATTGTGAAATATTCGCGGCGTGAAAGTAAACATATGACCAGAACGGCTTACCATGTGGCGGTTAAGAATAGACACAACGCTACACCAAATAAAACTACAAGCCAACGGAAACACAAAGAGTGCACAAGCCACTATCTTTTATGTAAACCGAGCGAGTATTTACAGAGTTATTCGACGTTCACACGTTCTAAGCCAACGTTGATATCGCTAGAAAGCAATAAACCAGAATTCGGAGTAACCAGTAATTTTCCACTCGCCACCACCCACCCGGAATCTTCAGAACACACTCTACTACATTTCTTACCTTTCAAAGACAATTTTCTGCCGGTATGAAGCCACTATCATGCTGGAGAGGCACATGAAAGCGGACAAAGGGTCCTTCAAAACACAGCCATTTTGAAACCGTTCATACAAATGTTACGTGTACGTGATCGTAAGAGTTATTTGGACCGAAGTAGAGAAGCAACCTTATCCGTTCGCACTCATTTTGTATTAAAAGCACAGTAAAAAACTAACACTAAACATTTCACACACTTTATGTACGATTTCACTTCATACTTTCGCACACACCCGTACACGTCGCATATAGTTCGTCGACCACTCACGACGAACTCTCACGATTTGAGCTGCGCTTCACGGAGATCTTGCCGAATGGTCCGCGACAGAAAACTGTCAGTGTTGGCATATACAAATGAAAAACTACTATTGCTGCATCTACACTTTAATATTAAAACAGTTATTTTCAGAAATCTATTTACGCGTTTAAGATAAATATTTACGACTCCGTGTTATAAAAAGAAATCCGATTTATAGATATAGTTTTATGAAACCGCAAAACTTGAAAAGAAAGGTTTCATATAATAAAGTAGATCGTAAGATTAATAATTTTACAGCGCCAACATAGCATTCATATAGGTATAGTTTACAACAAGAAGCAAAATATTGCTAAAGAGCTAATTAAAAAAGGAATTATGAATGAAATCTGCACAGGATGATATTTATAAATACAGTAAGTAAAAGTCAATATAGTCGCATATAGCGTCCCTTATCAATAAATTATTTTCTTATCACAACATCAGTTCACTAAAATGAATAACAATGCTTATATTATGTAGCTCAACATACCTTTACTTTAATGATGTCATACATCTCAGTCAGTAGAATGAAATAATTTTAACACCACTATGTTTCAAAAAATCTATCTGATCACATGTACTACTTTTAGTTTAGCACGAATTTCTTGTTAGAATGACTTTTGTTCTCACTTCCTACCAATAGTGCTAAAAAAGTAAAAGCTGGTAACATTTTTACCATAGACTATGACGAAAGTTCTTCATATCGCTTAAAACATCAGTTCTTATTTTGAATCATCAAAGCTAATAAAATATTTCCTACCTTATCTACTTTTCGAATTTTGTATTAATTGCAATTAAAGTTAAGCCTAAATTAGTTTAATTTTTACAATATTCGTTTCATAAATATTATCAAGTGACATACTCTATGGAAAGTTAAATTTTATGCTTTTCATAGCTAAGGAAGCAATGACGGAATCGTTGCGCGCGTGATTCAATTTCGTTGCTTAGCAACGCAATAATAGTTCCAAACTCAAAATGCACAGTAGTGTACTGGCCACCGCATCCGCAATAAAGGTTTTGTAATAAGACGTACGATTAATCCTGATATAATAGCATTTTGAATTTGCTCTAAATTAAATTATCTATAATATTTTTACTTATTTTTACATTGTTTTCAAGGACTTCATGATGTGAGCTTTTGTGCTTTGTTAATGAACACTTGTAATAAAAATAAAGGTGAACGATGTTAATTTTAAAAATTTTAGTTTTATATTGTGGTCCTTGTACTATTGTGAGTCAAGTTTTTGCTGACGGATATGACGACGAGAAAAGTAAGTTTTTAAATATTTCCTGTGTTGTGTTTTCGATTGTTATGTAGCATGAGATATTAATTATATCGATTTTTTTTTGTAAATTTTTAAATTATACTAGTAGGATTACACTAGTAGGATATAACATTTTATTTAACTCTACATAAATGTTGCCAAGTTCATAACGTAGAGTTTAGTATTTAAAATTATTTTGTCGAAAAGGTTAACCTGCCCAAATTAATAAACTTACGCACATTTTATCAAATCTTTGTAATTTCACACAAAACTTCGTTTTCGTGTCCGCTTATATGTATCCGGTAAACCGAAGCTGATTCATACACCAAGGTACGAGGATATCATAGCATAACATGGATTTCCTATCAAACAAGATTTATTTTATCATAGTGTAGTAAACTAATCTCTTTGAATAAATGTTAAAAGTTTGCCGACTTCCTAATCAAGTTATTTAGAATTAGATACTAACCGAAATCTAGAGATACCCGACCACCTAGCGCATGTGGAGATACGTTTTTCAAGGATGTTCAGGGAATGCAACTGCTCTTGCTCCGTACGCTTAAGGTTCCGGCTGGTAAGGGTAATAAGTCCGGCTGATAAGTGGTAAGGGTCCGGCTGATAAGGGTTCCTTTCAAACACCAGCTTCAGATCACAACATCTGCCGATTCACGGAGTTCACATCCCTACTTGCACCGCTTCACTGTATCCTCTTCCAAGAGGTTGCGCGGCAAATATGTAGATACATGTAGAAACGTCTTCGCCAGCGGTCGTCGGTTACCCATGCTGTACATTAATGTCCTCAAGGAGTACCAAGGGGTTACCGAGCCTAGCATCCTTTTTTAATAAGTACCTAACATGAAATTCAGTTGAGATACATCGCCATACGCTACTGGATACTTGAGACTGCAGGACTCGCAATCAAATAGCTATCTTCATCTTCTCTTCTCTTCCTTGCTTTTATTGCAATTCCAGAAATAGATTCCTCTTTTAAATGGTGGTAGAGTCTTATGTCGAAATATACATTAAATTGTCCACACCATGCCTGCGGCGGTACCATCGTAGCACCTACTTCTGTAGTAAATCAGCACTGTGAAAGCTGATATATTTCGGTTTGAAGGGTGTGGATAGGCAGAAGACACGGGACAGGAGGCATTTCAGCTTAGTCCTCAGGCGTAGCATCGCATCCATATACGACCTCCGATAGGACTTTGGTCCTAATTGGTGATTGATGTGGATGTCCATGGGCTGCAGTGACCACTTAACTTCAGGCGGTCTGTATGCCTGTTTGCTATTCAAAGACAAATAAAAAAAATCTTTTGACGACCCGAACGTCTCAGCAGTAAATATGCCGTAAATACTATACTCATAAGCTTCGCTAATAGTTTCATCCTTCACACCATGACGCTCCATTTAAGTGCTTCAAGTTCGCTAAGCTGGACGATGAAGATGTTACGATTATAGCTGATATACGACAAAAAAAATCTTTAATTCTAGGGTGTTCTATATAAAACAGTGATACGACCCAGAAACGGGTAATTTTGATAATGATCAATCGGAGGCAGTACACCACGGTCGGGTGCGCCGACCACATCCACTTCCGTTGGTGACAATAGATGCGCAAGCGCACCGCTAAGGTTGCCAACTTTTAAGAAACGTTTAAAAAGCAAATAAAATAAAATAATCATCGACAAGATACTCTTTAAACGAGCTGTTACTGTCAGTCGAGGATCGGCTACCGCCCTTTGTACAGATTGCTGATATGCGAGACTTGTGATAATTCACAATAAACATCAGGAGCGACAGCCGACACGTTCACGCTATAATCGTCAACTAATTATTGTCCCACTGCTGGGCACGGGTCTTCTCTCAGAAATGAAGAAGGCCTATAATCACGTGAAATAAATAGAGGTGCGTGCCGTGATTTGAACCTTCACCCACCGTAGCGGGTCGAGATGCTTAACCACTAGGCTATGGCAGTAGTAGCAGTGAGTGGCTAGGCTTAGCCACTCACTGCTACTACTCCCGCTATATGTCTAACTTTAAACGATATGAAGTATAGCAGATAGAAATATAGCAGAGCACGTGTAAGTACTTAACTTCGCTTTGTAGAAAAATGTAGGCGGGATCATCAACTGCGACCCACAGACAAACTACATACTAATACGTGGCTTGATGACGTCAGACGATGCGTAGCCATGTTGTCGACATCTCACGTCGCTTGTCCGTACGCCGCATGTCAGCCAGACAAATTTATCTACATGACTACCCAGCTAATGTCCATAGCCTCTCCGTAAACAACGAATGCAACAATAGAATTGCTCCCTGAAACTGAGTTGAGCGGTGATCAAGAAACAGTTCTCACCCGCAGTTGCACGGCTGTAGCAACTTCCTAGTAAACATCCTGTACACAGTGAACTGTAAGAGTTTAGTAGTTCTTTAGTATTCGAGAGGCATCATTAGTGTGGGATTGACCCCTTGGAACAAAAGATATTGGTTTCAATAAGCAGCTAGCAGCCCTACATGTCTCGGTAAACTCCATATTACACCGCAGTTATATGCCTGTTTGGTGTATTGTGCGTGACCGGGTCACTGGTCAGCCAGGATGTACTAACCTGTCCTACCTTTGATATGCGATAAAGCACCTAATAAACATCACAATAATTATCCGTTTCTAGTACTTTCTAGCGATTTCGTTGAGCTAAAATCACTCGTTTGTCTTCTTTCTAATTATCCTGTCATTTTATTAATCATTTTCCAGCGACGTTTTTCTTCAGCTTCCGATACTTTACTTGCGGTGATCTACCCGGTTTTTATTTAAGTACATATCCGATTTCTTCAAATTTCAGAATAACGAATGACGAATGGCCGTGGTCTTCGCGTAAGGTCTTGTGTGACTTATTGCGATTGTGATTTGCATTCAGTAGAGTTATTCGACTCGAGACTCGTTGTCGACGGAGACTCAATGACAAACTTGTTTCTTATTCGTCGTTTTATATGCAAATTCAGCCTGCGTATTATATGTATGCGTATATACTAATTAGAAATAAATAATCAAAAGTTTTTTAAATTAAATAAACAATAAATAACGTTTCACACTCATAGCCCCACAGTAGCATGTCGCGGGTGCCATGGACGCACACAGAAACAAGCACACAAACACCCAGGCGAGGTACCTATAGAAATCTAAATTCATCATTCAAATTTCTGCCCCGCTGGGAATCGAACCCAGGACCCTTCGAAAGGCAGACCGCACGTTGACCACGGCGCCGTACGGGTCGGATTGTTCTATACCTTCACTCCGCGCATGATGTCTTTAAGAAGCTCGACAGTCTATAAGTGTTCTGTTTCCCTTCGCCTTCACCTAAAGGAATCCAAATTTGCTATTGCTCCCTGTGCAAGAATTTCAGTTTTTCCTAATTACCAGGATGACCTCGTTGATCTTGTCGACGTCGTCGCGTGGGATGAGCGCGGCGTCTTCGAAATCTTCGAAATGGCCCGTCGTCACGATCTCGACTTGCCCCGCCGGCAGCACTAGCTATATTCAACATCAATAATAAAATTAAAGGCATATCGTAACAAAAGCCTAGAGTGTACTTCACCGCTCTGCTCCAATGCGGGTTAGTAGAGGTTAAATTATTATTATTTATTATGTTATTTTAAATACGCAATTTTATTGTTGAATGTTTTGATTTTATTAAAATTAAAAAGATTTTATTATTTTACCAAAAAAGAGAGTAATTTAAAATTAGTAGTGACAATGATACAGTACCTATTATGGAGAACCCTCAGGAATCAGAATGGAGTTCGTCAAGATGTTTTCCCCCAACGTTAAAGCATCATCATTACCATCAACCCATTGTTATCGGGTCTTCTCTCGATGAGAGAGTTTAGGCCATAGTCCACCACGCTGGCCAAGTGCGAATTGGCGGACTTCGCATGCCTTTGAGAACGTTATGGAATACTCTCAGACGTGCAGGTTTCTTTAAGATGTTTTCCTTCACCGTTATAGCGAGTGATAATTAATTCATAATACGCACATGATTTCTAAAAAAAAATTGATAATAAGTATTTCGAGCAATAGAGTGCGTGCTGGGGTTTGAAGAACCTCGACCCACCATGACGGGCTCGAGATGCTTAACCCCTAGGCTATCACCGTTAAAGGAAGTGATAATTTATTTTTAATACACATGTACGTCTTTCGAACATTAAGGCCGTTTACACCGCGGCGGCCACGTTTTCCGTATCTGCGGCACAAAGACACGCCGCCGCCGCCGCGGTGTCGTATGTAAGGCTCCATATAAATCCAAGGCAGACTATTGCAGCAGCGCCGCGGCGGCGATGGTGCCGCTGCGGCATAATGTGTGTGTGTGTGTCCCTAAATCTCAGGTAGTAGATACGGACTTTCTCATGGCTGACTTGACGGGAAATAAGTAAAGAAATCAACAAATTTAATCCATTAAAGCATTTCATATATCTTGCAGGCGATCATTCACGACTGTAGTGTCGTTAATAATGCAGACTTTTTGCATATTTTCAGTTAAACATGGCCAAATTAATTAAAAAGTATGCACTGCAAATCCTGTCATGTGGCTTTGGATACTATTTCGATCCATCGGCACTGAAATGAAATAAAATGGCAAATAAATTATAATATGACCACTATAACGTGCTACTTCCTATAACATAGAAAATATAATATTAAAAATGTTGCTTTTCAGGTTAGCTTATTTCTTTTTTCTTCTTGGCAGCGATTCCTCCATTCGTTGTTCTCGTTTCCAACTTGCTTGTGGAAATTTATAGAATTTGCAATCACCGTTCTTTCAGTTGACTACGCAGCAGGTTTCGTGATGCATGTTTATTTATTTTTACTTTAAATGCACGGTTACGTAAATTTCTCTAGTAAAACGTGACAGTTCGTCTGCCGAAATTTCCTTTTTTATCCACAGTGCGCGCTGCGATCGATTCGTGGTTCTCGCACCACCTACTTCGCACCCACCGAATAGTTCCGTATTATCAGAACTTTATTCGGACTCATTACTAATCGAGTGGTGGTTCAAATTATTACTTACTGTTCGATTAATTTGTTAGGCTCAAAAATTGCGTACTTTCCACTTAATTTGGCAGTTGTAAACTGAATTGCAAGACCGTGAATTAATTTGAAAAAAAAAAGAAAAAGTTCTGTCATAGATAAAGTGTGGAATTTTACCAATATACCAAAGATACTTTACTAATTATTTTCTATTTTCAACTGTTTTTCACGTTACACGTTATTATTCAAACCATTTAATAGAATCGAATAGTATCAGCAATTTCGCAGTGTATGGCAAAATGTTCCTTACAATTAAAAAATGACAATGAGTAAAAATTTTAATGAATTACATACGTTTTGTTTTTATTATTTCAATGAAAATTAATTTGAAAAAAACGTTTTTTGTGCTGTCAACACTTTACTAAGTACATACCGTCATTTATGACTAATCTTTGATTACTCGAATAATGTGCCTTTTTTTCATGCTGTTGAGGAAGGTCACAGCATTTGAAATTTGAATTCGGACATATAATACGCAGAGGATGACTGTATGATAATGGAAGATGACTTAAGTAAATTATCCTTTAGTCCCTTAATTTTCAGCAAATTTTTCAATTATAAATGATGCAAGGGACGTATTTCAGGTTCCTGAAAGCAAGTCGTATTTATCACAGTTTATTTAATATTAATAATATGCAATAAATCAGAAATTTTAATTAAAACTTGTTTACTCAAAAATATTAAAACTTGAAATGATAAATATTTAAAAAATATGCAATGTTTTTTCTGAACGAACTCTAAAGTTTTAATTTACTCTGAAGTTACGTGTACTTCCAATTTGCAATTTTACGCCAAACTTGTTGGCTGGTTTTGACAGAAAGTTGCATAGATTAGATAGCTTAGATATCAGAAAAACTTAGCCAATCTGATGGTCCAGCGAAAACTACCTAATAGATGAAAAGCGAACAACAGTACCTACCTACATAATTTCGATTTAGATTATATTAAAACGAATTGCTACAATGGGTAAATGACTTTGTGACAGAGTATCTACTATTATTTATAGGTATATTTTATGATTTTTTGTAAAATTGTAACAAGTAACATGGTAAGTAGTATTATATAACTATATATAAACTTTTAAAAAATGTAACTCAATTGTCAACTTATCCATGCTACGTATGAAGTTTAATGTATAATGTGCAAGGTAACTGGGCTAGGTAATGTCGTCGAGGTGACGAATAATTTGGTAGATGTTTTTCCGCATATTATCCTACTGACTTGCAAGTCTTGCCGTATTGTAACACCCTGATAACCCTGTTGTAGAGTAAGCTTAACATTCCTCGCCGATTATGGGATTGTGGGCTGTCAGATTAGGCCCTATCATTATTTTGCGACTCCGCCAAAAATATCTTTGTTTGTCGCCAGCTGCCGAGGCAAGCACCATTTTACTGCAATGCTTTTCTACGTGCGCTGCGTGGCCGCCTAGGAGGGTTTCACTAAGTAAATCACTATTACTCCTCTGTTAAATGGATATATTTAATCATTGGGGATAAGTAATAAGTGGGTATTAATCTACTAGGATTAAAAGAAAGGGCAGTCAGTTAGCAGTCACGTTTACCACGATAAGTCATTTCAGTGATGAAAAATCTTTCGCCTAGGTACATGACTTAGTGAGGATAGGAGACAGGTAACTTAGTGAGGTTACTTAAAATGTCGACCGCATTCTATCAAGCCGTTATTAGAACTTATAATTCTTGTCTCATGGCTCTGACTTACGTTTAGGTAAACGGGCAACCGCACGTTAAGGGCGAAGATCAATAAAACATCTTGTGAGGATTAGCAATAGAACAGCTTGTGAGGAATTAGCACTATACACATCCACATCAAATTATACCTACGCGCTGATGAACAGCAACTGAAAACGCAATAAAATACCTATCTAAACGCTCCAAAGAGGTCAATTTCAAAGTGGGTTAATCTAAAAGTGCTATACCACAACCTAATATTGTTTTGCGGTTTATACGTATTACCGGTACATTTAATTTGAGAATTCCGTCCAAAGCATGATGTGAGCAAAGGTGTCACTGCCCCGTGCATGATTTGAAACCAATGTAAAAATTATCGTATCGGTGGCGTGTTAGAGCATAAATGTCTTTCTATTCAAGGACCGCGTGAACCAGCCAGCATCGTGAATAAAGTTTTGCGCAAAAATGAATCGCCTTTTAATCTTGGCATCTATTCAAAAAAGGTTGAATTGGTCTTATATTTTTAAAATGGCATTGACTCAAAAATGGCAAAAATTCAAGGTAAAAACAATCAAAATTTACGAGGACGATATAGGTAGAGGCTGTACGGGCCTAATACCTAAGCCGGTCTTAGGAAATTTGGCTTCTATTATATATTAATAACGGAGATCTAAAAAAGTAGGTAATATTTACTTCAATTAAAACAAAATCATACTCAAACCAATGTATGTAGTTACCGATTTTATTTACCTTTCTGTTCAACCAAACCTTTGAACTACAAATACCACGGTAAGCAGGATATGCCGAATAAGCCGATAGTGAGAATCACAGACAGAAATATCTGCTTATTGCATCAATGTAGGTACTTTGTAGACGCACAG